>JARFOD010075442.1:0-20924 GCA_031763545.1 Mopalia muscosa
TAGAACATAAGATGATTTTTCGATTTTAATTGATCTACATCCCTGTGCCAGTGTGATTGCTTTTAGAAATATATGTACAGAAAAGTTGTGTGGATATAAAAAGGAATGATGGATTGGTTATTACCAGACATGTTTGTACAGTAAGATCAATCTATATATTATTGGGTATTTGGTTTGTTTGTGTGTTTGATTTGGGTTTAACGTCATACTCAATGGTATTTCACTCATAAGATGACGGATTGTCCACTTCACAAAGCTCATTGCCTAATTACGGTCGAAAACCGAGAAGAAGCCTGGTAAAAACACTGCCAGAGCCACATCGTGTGACTCACTCATATACTTGAGGGTTGACAGAAGAACCCTATCCTGTGAACGGTACATTGAAGTAGGCTTTAGTAAGAGCACTTGCTAACCACCAAGCCAAGGCGGAGGGCCTATTGGGTATACAGAGTATTAAACTGAACTGTCATGATTAAGCTCATCAATGTATGTCAAAGGGCTTTTAATATTGATTTTCATGGTTTTGCTTCTTATTTTATTGATTTTGTTTGGGAAATATGATCTGTCAACCACTTTATTCTATTGACAACTGTTCTGTACTTTCAGTTTAACAGTTGACCATTGGAGACCTGACTTAACCCTGGTGAAACACAGATAAAAAAAGGCCAGTGAGTGAGGGGCTAATATATTGAAGCAATTCATGTCAACTTTAAAAGGAACTCCTGTAAAAATTGACAAGAAGCCAAGAAGGTTACATGATCTAAAAATAGAGAGAACATAGGTAAATACTGAATAAGAATAGTCTCCTACTAGTATATCCGAATTGGGATTAACAGTCAAGTGGTTAGGATTGGCAGCCCATCATATCTAAGGCAGGGTATTAAAGAATGGACCTCAGTGACAATGCTACGTAAGAGGAGCTTTGATAAAGAGATAACATCTTTCCAGCAAGTATCTTATTGATTTATAACCACTATCCAAAGGGATAATTGTACATTGGTTACCGAGAAGTGAAAAGGTTTTCTTCTCTGAAGCGGATTCATCACAGGAATAGAGTACCCAATTTAGTCTTTCAATTAAAAATGATGACCTGAGAAAATAATTAAGTGTAAAAATAAAAATGAAACAATTTGCTGAGAATTATTAATAGCATACGGCAAGAGGTGAAGTTAAGGATTAATTCACTTAGCTGAACAAACACTATGTGGAAAGATACTTCAAAGGTAAACTTAGATCAAATTACAAAGCGAAATGAGCATTCTTCTCCATGTAAGGCAGGTTACTTCAATGGAAAGGAAAAATAACTTTTTGAAAGGCACAACTTAAAAGAACTATTGATGAAACGGACGACATGAAATGGATGCCAGATCAATAACATACATAACACTTGAGGTGCTTATTGCAGCTGCGTCTCTTGTTGGCAACATTTTAGTCCTATGGGCAGTAGCAATTAACAGAAGACTTCGCACGGTCACAAATTTGTTTATTGTCAGCCTGGCTGTGGCAGATATTCTCGTTGGAACAGTCGCCATTCCATGTGCAATCGCCAGTTTCAATGGCCTTCCACATTTAAATTTTTATGGGTGTGTCTTTGTCAATTCAATTGTGATTCTGTTTACTCAAAGTTCTGTCTTCAGTCTTCTTGCCATAGCAATAGAACGTTATACAGCAATTAAATATCCATATGCATATGAGAGATACTTTTCAACAAGAAATGCCGTAAAGATTATAGCAGTCACATGGATTTTAAGCATTCTGATTGGTCTTGTGCCTATTATGGGATGGAATTTATACCCCCCATTACAACACCAATGTGCATTCACAGATGTCATAGACATGCATTATATGGTGTATTTTAACTTTTTTGTCTGCATACTTCTTCCACTTGTTGTCATGCTAGGATTTTACGGTTATATTTTTCACATTGTTCGGAAACAAATGAGGCAAATTGCAAGTCTTCAATTGCGTGGTCAATCAGGAAAGAACCAAAATTATTCCATCAAAGAGATCAAGGCAGCAAAAAGTTTGTCCATGGTGATTGGATTCTTTGCTCTATGTTGGTTACCTATTCACATCATGAATTCAATAACTCTTCTCTGTGGTGAAAACTGTAACCAGCCATATGATCTCTTACTGGCAGCCATTTTGTTAAGCCATGCCAACTCCGCCGTCAACCCGTTATTGTATGCATTTTGTAATTCTCAGTTTAAATCTACTTTTAAGAGGATTTGTCTCTGTAATGGATTTTCACCAAGAAGTAATCAAACTCCGTCAGATGAAATTTTTACAGTCTCTCGTCCATATTCAAACTGCAATTCACTGGACATTGTACAAAATGATGTAAAAATTGATCTACAAGCTCGGTCTGGTTACAAAGATAATAACGCTGTAGTAACAAAAATGATCAAGCGAGATGATAGGGATCATAAAGATAACAATGACAACAAACCACAAACCTCAGAGCAACATTCACAAGGAATAACAAATCCTGTTTTTCACAACACAGACAGTATTTTGCTGGAGGAAACAGAAAATAAATCCAGTATTTCAGGTCAAACAAATTCTGGAGTTCCGGTGACAAGGGTAGATTAGTTAATACATTCAATTTTTATATTATTATTGTTTTGTTTTATTCAAATAGAACTGAAAAATGGTTTAGCACAAAAGTTTGTATGGTACCACACAAGACAATACAATTGACACTTGATATTAGTGCTGTAGGTAAAATATTTTCAATATTTCGATGTCTTTGTCAAAATGGCGAAGGAAATAGATGTATAAGTGCAAAATACATCTCAAGTAGTAAAAGTGTTAACTTCAAGTGAATGACTGTGCAATGTATAATTACAGCTGGCTGTAACTTGTAATGTAATGGGAAGAACCATTTGACAACACTTAAGAAAAATAAAGAAAAACAAAAGACAATGAAAGGATTTCTTTGTTCACTGTTACTAATCACTTGAGTGGGACTGAAACTAGGCTGCTCATTAATTTCAAACTTAATGGTGGTTTTGATACCACTTCAACTAATAAAGACATTTGATTTGAAGCTGTCTTATTTTTTCCTTATGAAGGACGGAACTGACATGTAGAAAGTGTTTGGTTTAGAATCTGGTTGCTGGAGGGTGATACCTGTTGCCCTGGTGCTCTCAGAGCTCAGGGGCAACATGAAGCCAATTGTGTGTTATGTCTTTGTAATGTGATTGTCCTGTCTTTATTTGTTAGCAAGGGCGTCGACAGCAGTTTCCTTCACTATGAGCCAGCATGTTGTGATATGACTATAATTATCGCATTAACTCCAAACAAACAAACACGAAAAATTTAGTTTAGAACTTGTACCTTGTAATTGAGGCATAGAAGATTATACTGGACAAGCGAATTATACAACACCTTAAACCCTAGCTTGTGTGTGTGGGAGATATAATAACCAACAGGATGTGAAGCGTTAACCTGGATATCATTTCAACAATTAACAAAAGCGATTACTGAATACTGATGAACTGCTTTTAATTAAAATGAAGATAACAATCTCAACATTAGTGGGTTTTTAACACCATGTTGTCATTTGAATCAAGATGTAAAATACAATAAAGTTAACAGAAACTTGATTAAATATTGCATAATATATGTTGCTATTAAAGGGAAAAAATTTTAATGCAGGGTACTAAAAGAAGGTTTGGTGCAAATGTGTTCAAAGTGTATTTTAACAGATGTTATGCACTTACGGGTAAGTTTCTATGCTGCAAGACAATATTTATATGTAGTTAAGTGATGACTACAGGCTAGGTGATCTAATGTGGAAACCTCATGTGTATCTGAGTGAGTATTGAATTCATTACGGGTAGAAAAAAAAGTCTAATTTGGAAAAAAAATACTTGTGTGTAGTCATTTTAATCATCACTTTTGTGTTACATTTAACAATACATATATCATTATGGGTGACTTTTCTTGTCAAAAACCTTCATCAAATTTACAACAGTCAGTATCATACACATAGTAGTTTTGTTTGTTTGTTCAATTGGGGTTTAACATCATACTCAAGGGTATTTCACTTATATGGCGGCATATTGTCCACTTCACACAGTTCCTTACCTAATTATGATAAAAACAGAGATAGAACCTCATAAAAACCAGCCCTACGATTGCTGGAGCCACGTCATGTGACTCACTCAAATACCTGAGGGTCCTACATAGTAATAGGCAAACTCTGTATTCCTTCATAAAATTGAAATCAGTTGTCACAGTGGATTTTAGTAATTATTTATTTAATAATGATCTTTATTTTATAAAATAAAGGATCTTTGTTCTGGTTAATATTGATTCAATACTGATCATTGTTTAGTAAATATTAATTCAATAATGATCTTTGTATTAAATATGTATTCAATATTAATTATTTTTGTAACAAATATTTATTCAATAAAGATCATTGTTGTTGTAAATGTTTATTCAATAATGATATTTGTTGTAGTAAATATTTATTCAATAAAGATCATTGTTGTAGTAAATATTTATTCAATAATGATATTTGTTGTAGTAAATATTTATTTAATAAAGATCATTGTGGTTGTAAATATTTATTCAATAAAGATCATTGTTGTAGTAAATATTTATTCAATAATGATATTTGCTGTAGTAAATATTTATTCGATAAAGATCATTGTTGTAGTAAATATTTATTCAATAATGATATTTGTTGTAGTAAATATTTATTCAATAAAGATCATTGTTGTTATAAATATTTATTCAATAATGATATTTGTTGTACTAAATATTTATTCAATAAAGATCATTGTTGTAGTAAATATTTATTCAACACTGATCTTTGTTGTAAACATTTATTCAATTAAGATCCACAAAGACAATTAGATACAAGCTTTCTGCCATGGAAATTCAGTCCAAGACTGTGTGTTGAGGTTGAGAAATCAAAAGCAAGTCTAGCTACTATAGTCTGTAAGTTTGTCATTTTACGACAGGAAAAAATCCCTGCCCAATAAATGTGTAATAAAAACAGTTGCTTTGTACTTTTAATGAATGAAGTTTGAATAACATGTACTCACTGCAATGCCCACTTCCTTTGAGTTGAAGTTGGAGTGTGTCCATTGGTCAGCATGATAGCGTCTCTGGAACTTAGTTAGAGGTCCAGCCCCTCTGATTGACAGGTCATTGGTATGGAAACTGGTGTCAATTACAAGCTTTCCATCATACACTAAGCAGGCATCATTAATTGCTGAAACATTATGTGAGATTTGGTCAGCTTTCCAAAATAAGATTTTTTTTTTTTTTTAATTTAAAAGTATAAAGGTTATGGAAAACACCCTCATCATGAGCGGGGACAAGCTAAACAACAGATCCCAGGATCGATGTGTGATTGGTGTTTCCCGCAATGCTTAAGGGTATTTCACTTCTATGATGGTTGTGTATTTCAACCATAATTTAAACTGGTGTTAAGTAAAGACAGCATTGCTACTCTTCAAACAAGCAGTCCTAAGGCAGAGACCCGAGATCCCAAGATTGTTTGTTTGTTTGATTGATGTTTAACATCATACTCAATTCACTTATATGACGACGGACACAAATACAGAGCACCACACACAAATCTGCTTCGCGTTACCCTTTAGCTCTGTGAACACAAGGGCACCAGAAAGCAACCTCTTTTCTCGCCTCTTACTATCAACCGTGGAAGCCGAGGGAGTATTCTGCAGGGCCATGGCCTACCCGCTCCCTCACGGGGACGAGATCCCAAGAAGGGGAACAAAGCCTGGCACTGAAAGACATTTGTGAACAATAACATACTAAGACACCACAGCAAATGAGCTCCATGTTTTCCTCTAGCTCACAGAGAAACATGACCCAGGGTGCTTCCTTCTATGTCACCAAAAGATTTGCTAATATCAAGGGTATTCACTTCCTTAATTTATCAAAGATGTAAATTGCCTATATCATTCATCAACACATATATGGTTAAAGTTTTGCAGCAACGATTCCATTGACCTAATTCCTAAGCAAACGATTGGAAGAGTTACAACCACAATGCATGCCACTTTGATTAATTTTTAGAAACATATAACATGTATTTAGTTATACAGTCATTGTTGTACATATATACATGTTACCAGAAGTCTATTAACTAGAAGTATGTATCTGCCATATAGTAATGTCCACGTAAAGAACTCTGGGTAATTTCATCCCTGTTCAGCCAATGCGTACAGCAATTGTTTTCGTTTGGACGACTGGCTAAATATTTTGTCAATTTAGTTGCCATTTATGGTCTATTTGACAGGCACATATTGCACTAGGTAAATGCGTTTCATTTTGTTAGAAATATTATGATCAAGGATTGCCAGAACTTTCCCATAATGCATTATTTTTAAACTTGTGCTCTTCTGAGTTTTCTTGTGTGCTACGTCACATGATACGTTACAACAAGGGGCTCAGTCCCCAATACCGGTTAGCTTATCTATATGGCAGTTGCATACTTCTAGTTAATAGACTTCTGATGTTGCACATATACACATTACAAAGCAGATATTATATAATCATGAATTACCTTTAAATGCATCACTGTCTACTCCTTTCATGTAGTAAGCAAAGAATGCCTGAAAGTAAACACAAGTATTATAATAACAGAATTAATAAATACACAACATCAATAACTTATGTATTTGTAACAACAACTGTTAACCAGCTTTCTTTGTGTGGACATAATGCGACGATATATAACTCACCCCACAGTCGAGTCGTAGCGGCTCATGGTTAGAGGTGAAGGTCACACAGGTTATTTCGTCCCCTTCCTGTCCATCATTCCACCGAGCTAGGTAATAATCTATGTATACATCAACCCCAGCAGCTTTCAGTGCATCATGGACAGCCTCTTCTACTTCAGGGTTGTTAAAGGATGATACCTGGAGAGAATTTACATCATCAGGTGTTAAGATTTATTGATTGATTGGTGGATATACCATGCCTAAAGGTGTTGACAGTTAGGTACTCCAACACTAATAGCCAAAATAACACAAAAATAAAACAGTGAAAATATTGATTTTCTTTGAAAATAAGTTTTCATCTACTACTGAGTAAAGAGTGTTTGTTTGATTGGGGTTTAACGCCATACTTATGGTTATTTTACTCACATGAGGGCATGCCAGCTCAATGCATGAAGGAAACCACCCTGGACACAACTGACAACAAGCAAAAACATCACAGGACAAATACAGGACAATACAAAGACATCACAAACATATTGGCTTCCTGCTCCTCTTCAATTCAGAGCGCATATGGGCAACAGAAAGCTCCCTCTAAATACTATAATCTTAGTATAGCTGTTTACATGAGTTAATTATTGGAATGGTTTGTGATTACGTCTCACCTCATGAACTAAAGGGGGCTCCACAAGACAAATGTTACTAGCTGAAACTCCAAGGTTTAGTAATGATTGAATACAGCAGAATGCATCCAAGCTTCTTCCATATACAACAGCTTTACCTACAAACAAATCATATATATCATAGAATACAAACTGATTCATTTATTAGTGAAATACTGTTCAGGAATTCTTCTACTATTTGTTTTTTCTCACAAGTTGTCAATACATTTCATATACTTCATAACATAAAACTTTGAAATTTTGAAAAAGTTTACACAACTAAAACTTGCACTAGCATATATAATGATAGGAATAACGTTAACTGGGTTTGAGATATCATTACAGATATTCACTCTAATAAAAAAAAAGTATAAACAATATAGATAAGCATAATGGTAAATCCAATCCAGAAAATTTCATGCGTTGTTGGTTCCAGACAATTTTGACAACTGATCCAACAAAAAATGTCAATCTTGACCCAAATTTTTTGTGGCTTTTCTATGGGTTTGATTCCTGGACCAATACTGCGAGATTTTAGAAACTGGAATCTGTTCTTACTATGAGCCAATAAAGGAATAATAAGTAGTGAGTATGGCAGTTAATTTTATAATGGTTTTGAAGAGTGACTTAATCACAAAGTTCATTTCATTTGTCAACCTCAGAGCATTGTCTGTATGCATCTGTTTATTCAGGTTTACCAGTCTCCTATAACACAGTCATATTCCAGCCAACTGCTCTATTGTACTGTAAAGTAATTTTATGTATTATTGTCACAACTATATATAAATGACACTAAACTCGTCTTTTTTTAATGATCTAAACTTGACCTCTCAAGATTCAAAAACTTGTCATAATACACAGAAAAAATACACAAAGTTAGATTAGGTGTAATGAAGGGCATTAACCCAAAATTATTAATGAGTCTGCTTGGTACTTATATGACTAGGTGGTTACTATTTATGATGGGTAGGAAAACACAACTGCAGGACCAACCAAGACTTTCAATAGCACCATTCCTACACAATGATGATGAACAGATTACACATATTTTGTTATCAATTTTACCGTTGTTTTTCATGAGATTATTTTCCACCCAGTGAAGTACCACAGCAGCGTCATAAGCGTCATTAATGAGGAACAAGTTGTTGGGAACTGGTCCAGTATAGCGTCTAGTGGGTGCGTTAGGAAGGTTGCCATTGGTGACACTGGGTGAGAACTCGGCACCGGTGGGAGCAGGAACCTGGTACTGCTGTCCATGACACAATACCATATGATCATATGGGACAACAGTATTACCATTCACAATCACATGTTTCTTCTTCCTGCAAGGACAACAATATGTTATGGTAAAAGACCACAAAAGGCACAAGAAGAGGAGCAGTCCCCCTGGTAAATGTTCTTGTCCCCTCTATTTGTTATTACATAACAATAATAATAGGTTTTTATATTTTGTTTTTAATTTTATTAATGATTTATTTATTTATTGTTTTCATATAATACTGATAAAATAATATGCACTTTTGATAAGTAACAACACTGGCTGAGGGATGTTGATTAATAAAAATCGATGTTCATCTCATGTTCTAGATAAACTCCCTCAGATAAGTTTTAAATGGATCTTTATCTGGAGTTGTTATGGATAACTACAGACATTTCAAGAGAAGGTAATGACCATTTATAAACATGTATATGTTTATGTAATATGAATTTTATGTATAGTATTTATTCCGGGCTCATGGGAAGAGCACATTTTAAATTTGACTGTTCATTTTTCCTTTTTAAATAAAGTAGCTATTATTATTACACATGTATTATTATAAAATGGTTTTTCAGACGTTTGACCATTTGTGACCATTTACTTAAACATCAAGAATAGACAGTATAAAACATCAAAGAATAAATCTCCTAGATTAAAAGAAACCACTTTAACCTCATAAATGTTGTCAGTCACTTATCCCATCCGTCATAAAAAAAAGCAACTGGATGTTGGTTAACTGGGAAGTACATTTGTGACAAAATTATAATGGTTGTTAAGTTCCACGAAGTATGCAAATTACAAAAGTGGGTTGATTTCAAGGGTACACAATTTAATCAAAACAGTTCTGATTTAATAAAGCTGGAACCAATTTCTTCATTATCATGTTACAAAAACAGCAACAAAGACATCCATGGTTTGGACAAGATTCTGTTACATGTTGTTGTTCACACATTATACATATAATATACTGCTCACCTGTCAATTGAGGTCATCTTTCCATAGACAACATTTACCCAGGTGTGAAGGCCAATCTTAGCATATTCTTCTTGAGTGTAACATAGACTAAAACACACAAAGAGAAATACAGCACTATACAAACACATGGTATGAATAATGTTTGTGTTTGGTTAATACTGTTGTTTGTTTATATGCGCTGTTACACATGTGGAGCAATATGATTGAATTACAATTTTACAAATACAGATGATTGGCCTGCATTACTGATTCATTGTGATCATAAAATAAGGTATAACCCAGAAAACACATACGTTAATTTATGCTTATTTCATACACTCCACTGGAAAAAAATTTGTTTGTTTGTTTGATTGGGGGTTTGATATCATACTCAAGGGTATTTCACTTATAGAATGGCAGATTGTTCACTTCAGGCTGTTCCTTGCCTAATTATGATGGAAAACCTGGAAGAAACCTCATAAAAACCAATCCTTGGAAACAGAACATGCTACCCATAAGGCATCAGGGATGTGTGGAACATTGGCAGGTATTCTGTCACAGAGGCCACATCATAGGTGATGAAAGAATTTCAGTGAAAACGTTCATGTAAATCCATGCATTCTTGACAGCTTTCCCTCATAAAACAAACACACGAACAAAAAAACACACAGCTTTAAAATTTTGACCAACTTAATATTTAGACAAACTAAAACAGATACTACATGTAAGATTATTCTAAAAGATCTTGTTTGACACAACAACTTCAACAATCTTTGAAGCAGTGTTATTGTGAATGGAAAAGTTAGAATCAAAGATTAGATATATATATATATGTATTAATTATGAATTACCTATCTGAAAGCATTTGATCTCTAAGCTCATCTTTCCCCATCTGCTCAGGCAAGCCAAAAGGGGACACTATTACTAAATTGTTGAACTGTAAGTGGGGGCTGAAAATATAAAATAATAAATAAATAAATGTAGTCAAAATGAGTAAATACATTTATGAATTGTTAATTCACAAATATTATAATCATCGCTCACGATTCAGACCAGCAGGATCCAAACTCTGTATCTGGTAACGAAATGTGTGACAATGGAAGATAATTCACATTTTACAAAAAGTTTAAAGATTTCTCATGTATTCTTTAATAGAGCGTATCAGTTAAACTCATTTGGTGTAACAGTTCTGGTTGACTTGCTTGTTTGATTGATTGGGGGTTGAATGTCGTACTCAAGAGTATTTCACTTATATGACGATAGATTGTCCACTTCACACCTTTTTTTTTTTTACAAGGAAACCTGGTAAAAACCACCCCTGGGATTGTTGGAGCCACACTATGTGACTCACTCATATATCTGATTGTTCACTGACCGACTGGATAGATCGAAGTAGACACTGTCTTAGTCTGTTGAAAGTTCGTTAACATTTGATTTCCCATGACCTTGACTTTGAAACAATAAAGTCGAAAATACAACATTGTTCATGGTTCTGCCAGTTATTTTGAATTCTTTCTCTCAGGTCAGAGTTACTGCTCAGACAAGGTTTATTTTTTCATTTATATGTTTTTTGCATTTGACTTTTAAATTAGACCTTGACCTTGGAGTTCTGCACCGCCAATATATGATTGATCGATTGGTGTTTAATTCCATGTTTAAGGCTATTTCACTTTGATCACGGTGATAAATGCCAACAATAATTGAGACCAGTATCACCATTTTTTTATTTTTAAAAACATTATAACAGAACAAAAATGCACAGTGAACAAAATCCTATAAACGGACACATACCGTTACACATCTGAATGTATCAAGTATCAACGCATTGTTGAAAATGGGTCAAAAGCTCAAAAAGAGCTTCATTCATTATTTTTAAAAAGTAACTTTTAATCCATGTGTATATTTTACATTAAACAGGAGTTGGATATTTAACTAAATTTGCATAAAAAATAAAAAATACAAAAATAAAGAAAATCTGATCACCACAGGTAGTGTATGTAAGTGAGCTGCAAATTACACATGCTACTTTTACCTGCACATGTAATTTAAATTCAGTTGGGCATTTGGGGATTTTAAAACAATGGATAAACATACCTACAGTTTGTACATAAGTGAAGAAAAGTTGATAACAAAACATTTCAATTAAATAATCAAGGTGAAAATAACATCAGACGTGATCACGGACATTGTTTTATACATGCCCTCCTTCACATTGATCCATGAAAGGCCACCCACATATCATGGGGAGTTAATTGTTCAATTTGGTGCACAGTGAGGCAAGGCTAATTGCCAATCAAGTGATAATGAATACCGGACACAGGGGATATTAGAGCAAGGTAAACATCAAACAGGCAGCGTTAATTAAAACTTGTAAATGGGCTATCTAGAGAACAACGTCAACAACAAAAGTTTATGGGTTTGGTACAAAAGAGGCTTCAATAGTTATTCAAAGGGCTAGTGATTTGTTTAGAGCTGTCAAAGACAAATTACAGATGCCTTTAACTGTGGTAAAAGTGTTGCACCAAATAACAAGCAGTCTACCATCAACATCACTAATTGATTTTCTGGGTAAGTATTGATTAAGTTGTATTGTACAGTATTTCTCTGTTTAATTTGACACACCATTCAAAGGTCTTTGCGTGAGTTCAATAATGCCATACAATAGGTGCATGATTTATTTCAAATATAAGGCTCTGTGTTTGTAGTTACAGACCAAACAAGGCTTCCATAACAACAACAACGATTATGATGAAACACTTACCATAGGCCATATAAACAATCTCCTTACCACAGAAAGCAATTTCGTTTTAAGACAGTCTAAAGGCTAAGACTAGCTTACTCAACCAAAACATCAATCTTCATAATAGTAATTCATTTGATTGGGTAATGGTATTAGCCAGAAACCAAGGAGAGGGTTTCTCAAATCCCCAAACAGGGTGTCTCATTTTACTGTTCCCTTTTCTTTGCCATATTAAATTGGACTGAAGCCCAGAAAAAGCCCACCCATGACACCACCAATACGAATAAAAAACCAGACAGGACAATTACTAGACACAATACAAAGACATCAAAAATAGATTCAGCTTTTTATTACCCTTCAGCTCAGAGCACAGCAGGGCAATAAGATACACAAATTGAAGACAGAATAATCGAGATAAAATCACTCACCAATAAGCCAAAGTCTCCAAGAAAGCCAGGCCAACATTGGATGCACCAACAACAACAATTCTAGCATTGATTATCACCTGGAAAATAAAAACATGCACAGATATAGAAAAAATGTCATGTCAATTATTGATTGTTTATTGTATGATTGGGATAAAACGCCATAAGATCATTTTACTCACATGATGCATTATCAGTCCAATGGGTATCTAATATCCCTAGGGGTTTTATTCCTGCCACCTGGCATTAGTTCTTGCATGTAACAAATTTATATTTGGTGAATAAATATTCAATTCAATTCAATTCATACCACCGTTGACAATACTGGCAACAGTCAAAGATGAGACAGGCAAAAAAATAAGATAATCACAGAATCACAATGCAATGCATCACAAACAGATCGGCTCCAAAGTTCTCTCCCAGCGCTCGTTATGGACACAGAGACATGGGATCGTCATCAATTAAGGGATGCTTTCAGAATTTTAAGAAAAAACAAATCTATATTGCTTCTTAAATGGGCATTTTGAACTCACAAGTTCATACAAGATGGACAAACTCAGTATGACTAACAACTACCTAGTTTATAGAACACTATGGTTCTGTCTCATTCCAAAGATTGTTTTCATGTACATATATGTTTATATTTGAAAAGGATCTCTGGAATGAAATTGCTACATGTATCTTAAACAACTCTTTCCATCTTATATATATGAGTCTCTTGTTTCAATATTTTAAACATTTTACTTCAGTTTAATAAAGCTTTGGAGAGAAATTAAATATACGGTTACACAGACTACAGACAAAATAACAAACAGCACATAGTGTGACACTGTTTTCTGACCTGCTTTACATTTACTTTTCTAAAATTACATGTACATGTGTATGAATTTCAAACCTAAAAGTTAAGGCTATATGAAATTTAGTTCACAAAGACAATCCTGTAAATGTCTGTATGTCAAGTTTAAATTTTTTTTACAGAATTCCAACAATAAAAGTGTGTGAATGTGTTTGATGATTGTAGTAATTTCAGGGTGTCAATGAAAGCAATAATAGGACAACAACAAGACAAGAATCCCCAAACAAAGCCACTGCATGTTGCCCCAAACCCTGAGAGCACCAGGATCCACATAAAATTACATCCATTTAAATATTTCTCAAAGTAGAAAAAAAATCCCAACATCGCTTAAAATACACGAACACAATTTTTCTTAACTTGGCATGATGATACATTACTATAACAATGAACATTCATTTATTTCAATTTTTAATCATTTTCAATGGACACATAGGGCGGAAATTTGGTTTATGTTTCTTCAAGTCAAATTTGAGTCAATAAGAAAAACTCTGCTACACCAGCCCCTTAGCTCTGAGATCACCAGAGCACATACTGTATATAATTTTATCATTTTAGAAATAACAAGGACCGTTAAATTGTATATCAATCAAATCAAATTCAGCAATGAAGAAATTCACCATGTTAAACTGTGGCACAGCAATAAAAGTGATTTGTAATCAAATATTTAGAACTTGCAGAAAGTCTCTCCCAAGCTGTATTATCGCTATGTGTTGTACATGAATTTATTTATGTTATTAAATGTAACAAGCACAGTCTTACTTTGGTACGCACATTTCAGTTCACATAGATATACATCATGAATCACTACATCAGTACAGTTGTGTGTGTTTCAGTTATTTGTTTGGAAGGGTATTTTATCATACATAAGGTACATACACAAAGGCCAAGTGAGCTATCTCCACCCTTCAGTGTACATAATAAGGCAGCCTTTTTGATTGTTTGTTTGTTGTTTTAGGTTAAACGCCATACTTAATATAATGAAGGAATGTCCACTTTGCAACTATCCATTCCTAATTATGGTGGAAAACGGAAAGGAAACCTCCTAAAAACCACCCCTGCGATTGCTGGAGGCACAACTTGTGACTCACTAATAAACATGTACCTGAGGGATGACACATGGACTTGATCCTGTGAATTAGTGGTAAATCAAAGTTGGATTAGTAAGCCACTAAGTAACGGCCGTGGCAGACTTTTTGAAAACACTGTATGAAAAAGTGCATGAGAGAGCAGTTGTGCGGTTGGTTGATTTTATCATTCATTCACTCCTTCATTGATTGATTGTTTATAAATGCCGGTTTAATTGTATTTCACCCAACTGTACACATGTGCACAAAAATAATAAATAACTAAATTACTATAACCATAAAATGTGTAGATTTGTTCTGTAAAAAATAGTGTTCCTCCAGTGCTATGTAAAGACAGCATGAGAATGCTCTGAATTTACAGCCCTTAACAAGACAAATTTAAATGTCGAGTTTTACAACCTTGATGATGTGGAGTTTTACTACTTTGATGGAATGTCTGATTCAATCATTTGGGCTATCAAGCCCTGATTTGAAAATTTTAATACCCTATTCTCACAGCAAGTTTTGTCATGAGTCATTAGAACACAGATAGAATTACTTTAAATTACTGATAAACATTTACCTTAGGCTCAAGAACCAGTTTTCTGTTGATATGATGGAGAGCATAAGGCTCTCGTTCAGCTAATACTCTCTTAGATGGGGCATTTTCTCCCAATTCTTCCAAAGGATAAGTTATTTGTCTGCGAGCCCGAACAGGAACCATGTCTTGGAGAGCAGACACCATTGAATGCTGTTCCACTGTCTGAGAAAAAAACAAAACAATACCAAATTAAAGGCACAACCAAAGGCATTACACAAACAGTTATATACAAGTAAACCCCTCAAATATTAGTATGCCAAAATATCATTCTGCAGCTTTGCATGATCTCCTTAAATGCCATTGTTTCAGTTTGCTAATTGTTTGACCTAAGTTTATTTGTATTTCTTTTTTTTGGGGGGGGGGGGGGGGGGGGGGTGTGGGGGTTTAACATTGTTCTTGATTAATGATATTTCACTGATATGATGACAGACCGACCACTTCTTACTCTGTGTTATATTTGTACTCTGGCAGGACTGTGAGTTATAAACCACAAGAATGATTGGTTGATTGATTGATCGATCGATCGATTGATGAATTGTTTGATTGGTTGATCGATCGATTGATTGATGCTTAGTGTCATGCCCATTATATGATGCCAGTGTATCTAACAGTAATTCGCATACTAAAACAATCATAAAATCTGAAGTTAATTGCCCTGTTGAAAAACAAAAAATCTCCTCCAGTGCTCAGCAAAACAATAAATACATGTACATGTCTTTACTTAAAAAACACACTGCCCTCAGCTAAACAGCGCTACATGATGTGCGCTCAGATCAAATTACATTACCAGCCTTAGCCAAAAGGGATCCGGTATAAGGCTGCATTATTAAAGTATACAGCAAACAAGGGATGTAACTCCTGAAACCAGTGGTGACCAAGAAGAGCTATATTACCAAAAGGATATGAAACACCTGATGTATACTGATGTATAAATATTTAATGTAAACAAAAAAAAATGTTTTTTCAAAGTTTCATGAAAGTGTAACCTGACCTCTTAAACCATTGTATCAACACTAGCCAAAAATAGTTGATTTAGAAAACAATTTAATTTTATTTATAGTTCAATTTTGCTGTTGTTCACCAGCTCCCTATTTAATAAGTGGACTGAAGAGTAAATCTAACTGGCATAAGATCAAACATAGACAAAATGTTGCAGAAGGACGAATTAGGTTTTAAAAGCAGTTTGAGAGAGTAAAAAATATTTGTTTAAAATGTTAATAAAGTGCATTAACCAACTTAATTTTTAGGTCAAAACCAATACCTCAGAGTTATATCTTGGAAAATGAACAAATGTTTGATTCTCCATGTAACTTATACGACATAGATTCGGTGTGCGCTCAGTTGGGTATTGGTCAAATTGTTAAACTAAATTTTGCTACCTTATTGGAGGAGTCAGCTGGGTAGAGCGGGTAGTACAGGGAAGTTTTGTGGCCCTGACGCAGAATTTCCTGGAATTGAAAATAAAACACACTTAAAGTATAAGATTTTATTTACAACCATAATTTTAAAATTGCACTACATAAGTAAATAATGTAATGTCATTGATACAAAACATGAAATTTTTAAATAAAAACCAATCCCATAAAATAAGAATGACACTTGAAGTGTGACAGATGCCACAAAGCAAATTTAGTGTCAAATCTAATTTACCTAAGAGAACAGATTTACTATTTTTTATTGGTTTGTGGTTATTCAGATTAAAAATTGCTATTTGTAGGTAGTAAATTAATTATCCAACATGCCTATATCTTAAAGTAAGAAATTCGAAATTTGGACTTTCATATGAAATAATCTTGAACAACTTGTCATCCAGGTAATATTCTGATACATTTACAACAATAACTTCTGTTTGTGTTTTTATATGCTATACAGCCCCATCTAATCATATGTCAACCATTCTTACCTTGATGAAATGTTTAGAGAAGTGTTGGAATATAGGATTGAGAGCATAATGATGAAGATGACCGTGTTCCGATCTCTTGTGGTGATTATAGTAGATAAAGTCCTCAATGTTGTAATGTGACCGGATATACTCAATGTCCTACAAAACACAGATATACAAATACACATGGTTAGTTGATAATTGGTAAATGTACTAATAACATAAAAAGATAATTGGTTTGTTTTAGGTTGAATGCATTCTCCAAGGTATCTAACTTAATGAAATGACAGGAAACCTCATAATAAAAACATTCCCGAAATGGCAGAGCCTGAATATGTGACAGTTATTTCCTGATGGACAACAGGTGGACCTGAACCTGTTGACGATACCTCTCAGTCAGATTAGTAAGCAGACCTGTCAACCACTTAACCACAGTTGCAGGCTAAAATCTGAAAAATTGTATTTGTTATTTGAATAAACAAAAAATTATGACCTACCTCTTCCCTTCTGATAATAGCGACTCCCACAATCTGACCATGACATTCAGCAACAAAAGCTTGAATCTCTGTCCCATCCTGGAAAAAAAGAACTTATGTAAAGGGCTTTTATATAAGGCCATATACAATTTTATGTGTACACAACACATAAATGCTCTTGCCATGATAACAACTGAATAATCCAATTTATTGTTTAAACATGCTTCCATCTAGTTTACCACATTAGCACATTGAGAATTTAGCAGGAAAAAAAACATTACCAGGTACCTTCAAATTAGTACCTAGCGATTACTTGTACCTTACTATGATTTCAGAATTTTTTACAAATCACATCACTCACTCATGGTCATCACTTATACCAATTGGTTTCAAAATGGCATCAGAAAATGAAGTTAATAACCATAATTGAATATGTTTTTTTGTAAAAAAAATGCAATCCTGTAAGCGAGTAAGTCCTCACTCTCAGCACAGGGTGTGAGTGATCACTCTGCAGCCATTGAAGGGCCTCTCCAGCCACAGTTAAAGAGAACTGAATATTCTATAGCCACAAACCCTAGTGTATACTAGGGTTTGTGGCTATAGAATCACACTAGGCAAAAAGGTTGACACTAGGTAAAACAGTTGATCTGTAAGGTTCATGCTCAATCAGCCCAAAAATCAGCCCAAAATAAGAAGCCCAAACTATTTCTCCTTTTCCACAGTAACCTAAGATTGATTAATTGGTGTTTTATGCCTTCGTAAGGGTATTTCACTTATATGACGCCAATGTATTCCAACAATAATTGACACTGGCACAACAAAGATGTGAAGCTTTTCCATATGTTGGAAACTTAATTTTTCTCCAGTGCTAAATAAAGACAGATTTGCTACTCTTCAAACACACTACCCTTAGCCAGAGGGCCAGTTTCCGGAGTGGACTCTCTATAAGGTTACATGTAGCATATGTAGTGTAATATATTGTTAAATTAATTATTCAGCTAAATGATTGTGTAACTATACAATACCTTGTCCCTCCTGGCCTCATTAAACTGGCGTAGATCTTTCAGTAGGTTTTGGAACAAGTCAATTGTCTTGACCAGTTTCTCTACCCCTTCATAGTCATCAGTACACGCCTTACGTACAGAGAAATTCCTGACAAATGATTAAAATGCAAACTCTAAAAATAGTTAAAAAAAAGGTTAAAAATACTAAATTCGAAATGTACAGCTGTTTCTGTTTATCGGTCAGGTTTTATGCATCAAGCTTTTAAATAATTTATGCTTAAAGTTTGTACCTAAAGACCATTTATTAGATATTTGTTCAACAGCACTTAGGGTCCTTTCACTTGTATATATTGCATTAAGGTGCACTACTGGCTTTATTATCATTTATTCTAGGCAAAACATCACGTGTATTGGTGGAAGCCCCACCAAGCAGTCTCTGACAAGAAAAAACAGGCTCCAGATCCTACTTTAAAGACTGACTCATTTGTTAATTAATTTGTATTTTACACCACATTCAAGTACATATAAGTGTAGTGTATCCCCAAAGTTAATACCAACAGATCCATATTGTAAAGTGTTATTAGATACATGTAAATGCTCTATTTTCTCACGATTCTACTAGCTTGTTTACTTACTTGATAAGTCCATATCTGTTAAACACATACAGTTCTTGGGCCAGTGTGCTTGGGCATCTTGGAGTAACGCGCTGTAAACAAACCAAAAAATCATTTAACGAAAGAGAAAAAATAGACAGTGAACAGTATGAATATGTAAATGGCTAGTTTATTAAAACAAGTCACCACCATGCATTGTTCTTTTATAGCACATAAGGCCTACAGTAAATCCTCATTTTTTTACCGTGGCATAATAAAGGATTTTAAATAACTGGTTATTAAGTAAAAGTTGATGAAATGTGAAGAATTAAATTTGTCTTTTATAGCTTGAGATATCATTTTCTTCAAATCTTAGAACTTTATTAATATTTAAACTAACAACAACAATATACATGTAGACAGGTTGATCTTTCCTGTCAAAAGACCTCAGACACATGTAAAAAGTAGCTAAAGGTTTTTTTTCAGTAAACTGCTGGTGTGCTAAAAATAACATTAACTGATCTTAAATCATGATTTGTCTTTTTTTTTAATTTATAATTTGTTTAGGACTTCTTTCAAAAAGTATGGCAAATAAGTCTGTAAATCTGACCACGAAATGTTGCAGCAGAGGGAACACTGGCACTAAATGAGGGACGGAAATAGCACAGAATTCTCGGTTTGGGAACAAGGAGAACGCTTTCTCCAGGAAATCCACAGATCTGAAAATATACAAAACAGATACACATGAATCTCAAAGTTTCACAATATTATTGTTATTCTTTTAAATATATTTTTTTTAAAATTATCATTTGGTCCATTACCTTACATCAGACTAGTTTTCTATCCAATGATTGAAAAGATATCCCAAACACACTTAAATATTTGATCTCAACTTGTATATATGTGAGAATCCTCCTGTACCATGTTAATAATAATTGTCATTGAAAGCATCGACATTGTAGCATTCAAATTACAAAACTGTAATTCTCCACAATTTAATTTATCAAAACCCAAAACTTGAAATTACCACAAATTGTACGTGTACAACTGTGCTATATTGTAAATTTAATGTAAACACAGTAAACACAGTATGGATTTCCTTGATACATACATGCATCCCCCTTATTCAAAGGATGTGGTTATGAAAAATTAAAGCAATATGCAGTTCAAACCATTGACAAACAACCTGAAAAAGAGTGTTAACTTTCTCTTTCCAATACTATTTTTCATGAAATTGTTTCACGTTTACTTTTAAGTTAGCAATATTTAGAGACTATTATATATATGGATGTTTACTGCACAGTAGGTGTGGTAAAATCCCTGTGCTGAACAGCCTTTCGTTACCTCCTGTATAATAAATGCAGCTTGAACTTGGCTGATAACCATAATAAGAACGTTATCATAATAATAATTTATTTTAAAGTGAAAATAGTCAAATTGCTAATTCACTCCTCCACCATGCTATAAATAAATACAATTACCTCATTTCATATCGCTCATCAATGCAAAAGAGCTGAATACAGAATGTGTTGTTATCTCCATGGTAACTGGGAAGAAATCGTTTAGGAAGCTGAGCTCTAGAGGGTGCTGGGATACCAGTACTCTGTCTTGATACACCAAGCTGTTATCAAAATAAAAATCATTAAAAAATGATTTTCTTTTCACACAAGAATCGTATCATTGCTGTAATGTCAAACTCTAGCAT
>JARFOD010075463.1:0-20922 GCA_031763545.1 Mopalia muscosa
TGACGACGGACACAAATAAAGAACATCACAAACAAATCTGCTTCCTGTTTATACCCTTTAGCTCTGGGAACACCAGGATAATGGCAAGCAACCTCTTTTATCGCCTCTTACGATCGACCGAGGAAGCCGAGGGAGTATTCTGCAGGGGCGTGATCCACCCGCTCCCTCACGGGGCCCTGAATAATAAGAAAGGTTATCCAAAAATGATATACTGACGCAGAGTTAAATACACTTTGCGGCTGAGTGACGAGCCCATGATATCTTAATCACACTACATATTAATTAGCCATCTATGTCACCTCACAATGGTAGCTTACTCAATGACAGCTTATAAATAATTGTCTTTTATTGTCTGAAAGGAAGTGGAGCAAGTTTGATGACCGCAAGCTATACGTGAATATATATGATATACTACATGTCATTTGTAGAGTTTTATTTACATGGACATGTCATAAACAGCCACTTTGACAAAATTTTGCAGAACAATAAAATCGCGTATCATATTTCTTCCGCTTATAGTTACACACTATTATACACGATATATTCTTGTCGTTCTACCTTGTGACTGTGAATGATACTGGTATATTTCGCCTCACATTGATTGACGTTTAACGATGTACATAAGGTATTTGACTAATATGGATATATTTACTAACGTACCTGGTTGAAGAAATACAGAGATATCAATCGTAGTTTAAATTTTTTAGACGATTTAAGGTCCAAAATTGTGTCGTCAGGTGGTACAATTAAAGCGTATTCATTGGATAACACATCCAAGTGTATAGCTAATATATTAACGTAAGTTACAAAACAATAACCATCATTTAAATGTATATTTATGTACTACAATAAACATTCCTACTTTGCTCTAGCCATACTTATTTAATTATTAAATTAAGTACACTTTTTTTTGTTCTTTGCAAGTACAACATAAGAAACTGTAAGCTGGTTTAGAATATTTTGCTGTCTGGAAGTCAATTTGCTATCCAGGATCCATGCTGGTAAGTAATGTATTTGTTTCAATGATTGGTGTTTAACATAGTACCCAAGGCCACTTCGCGTACATGAATACTGATTATCCACTTTTTCCCCATACTTTTTTTAATAAGCAGTAACATAGGATGGCCTTTTCCTCAAATCCACACCTATTCGAAAGCATGTGTGACCAACTGTGAGACCGTCATGTGTGTTGGGACTCGGGACTTTAAGCAGTACATCCAAGCCAGATCAACTGTTCGACAAGCTAACCATTGGACCAGGGTCACGAACATAAGCTAATGATATGCAATACCATTTATATCAATACTCTTCAAATGTGTTAATTAAATTGCATAATGGATTTCCTTTAGAGTAAATAATTAAGCATTTATACCATCCAGGGGTTTGTATTCGTCCAATGGTGTGTTGCATATATACGTCACAAGGTGTCGTATATCTTGTGGATTATCAAACATTGGTGTCTAGTTCGATGAACTTCGTGCAGAACAATCATCGATTTCTGGCTTCTAGCTGGAAGACCATTATTTATCCAACAACAGAAAACAATTTACATTTCCTGGCTGATTTTGAGTTTTTATTTTCATTGTGAGCTTCGTGTAACAGGATAACACTTGTGTAATTTTGTTGTTGTTTGAACTCAAATGCGTTCGCGAATTAAAATGTAAAGATATATTTTGAGGACGGGACTCCAGGGAGATAAATTGTATGTGTGGAACTTGAACATAAATCCAGATGGGAAATAATACGTACAGTTATTCAATAATCGTGTGAAAATCAACCTAGACGAAGCACTCAGATAATGTTAGAGTGGAAGCAGCCTCAGCCATATCTCCCAACGGTTTGTAAATGTAATACAATCAAATATGCATCCATGACTTAACTGAAGTATAATTTTGGGGGACTTACGTGGGCTGTGCATCATCATCATACCAATGTAAACGGTATATGGGGTTTTGTTTAATTTGATTATGGTTTTGTGCCGTACTTTCATTTTATTCGTAGGGTGAAGGAAACCATCCTAGACGTCAGTGATAGTAACCATTCACAAAACAGTCCAATCAGACGACAGTAAATAAATATTTGATTGTACCCATTATTCCTTGGGGCAAAAGGGGAACAGTATGCTTATCGCTAACCGCTCTCAACAGGGCTTTGGCACAATTATAGCAGCATTTTAAAAAGTCCATGTAGTAATTCTTATTGCTAGAGTCTCTATCATCAGTCAATGTGTGCGCATGTGTGTGTTTTTGTTTTTGTTAAGCTGCTATGCATTCAATGGATGGCGGACAAGATGGAGTTATTTGGTGGATAATATAATATTCTTGAATAATGTGGTTCAAAATGATAGACAATATCAAAAATCTCCTGATCTGGAAATCACAACTAAGTTGCTTGTTATTTTCTTTAAAAGAACTAAACAGTTTGGGAATACAATATAATCTAGGCATTCAAGTTCTGGGCAATATATCTTAGATGTTTTGTAATTTTTGTATATATCCTCGTGGAAATGGATAGTCAACCGTCTTGTAAATCCCAGATCACTCTAAATAATTCATAATATATGGATAATACATAAATTTGGCTTTAGAACATGTGTATTACAACAAATATATCGTGAGAAAATAATTCAGCAAAATCAAAACTGAAGGCAAATGGTTCCAGCGTGATAAGGATATGTGTGTGTTCTTGCATCATTCTGTGTGTCCAATATTGTTAAAAAAACAAGTGTTGCTGGTCAAAGCTCAGTGCGAAAAACATTTGTTTCTATATCAGCGCAGAATTCAAGACGTAATTCGTTTCACTTGAATTCGGTTTCATGACTAAGATAAATGAATGTAAATTTTCCCAATGATCCACAAATAACATTAAAACGAATCTGTCCGTTGAATAATTAAATGATGCCATGTGAATGTGTGTCGTTGCTGCTGTGTAGATTAGCGGACATCGTGTTATAGCACACCATATTATTTATTGACAGGAAATATATATTGTATTTTTCGTTGTTACTGTGCTTTATTTGCTGTTCTTGGAATTCGAATTCTTGGAAACATCATAAACCCCATGCTCAACTGTATCAAGTTTTTTTTCTCCATTTTGACAAGCGTTGAATGTATGTAAGCATAAGTTGTCGTTACATCATATAAACTACATCCCTTTGCTGTATTTATTTTTAGAGTAAAACCTTCTTAAATTCGTTTTATTTGTCTGCGCCTTCATTTGGGAAAGGCACTTGGACTACAGGTGTGACTTGATAAATATATATATATGTTAAGGTTATGACATGGTTCAATTCAAAAGGTGTACCTTCAACTGTCCAGTTACTCAAACTCGAAACAAACACCACGATGTCTCCATTAGAACACTCCGCTATTCCCTTCTAAGTTCATGATGGGTCTCATGCAATAATGTACATCCGTTTGTCGGTTACGTTTCTAGAAACTCAAATTGTTCGATTAGCAATTACTATCCTAGTTCTTGACAGTCATCATTTTGGAAGAGCACAGCATTATATATAACAAATTGTTAATTTGAATTTTCTACCGTTTAAAGTCAAGACTGCCTTATGAGTTTTGCGTGTGGGTGATTTTCAAATGAAAACTTTTACTGGCTTTTTCAACACCAATACGTACATTGGTGTAGCAGACCCGGCTAAAGGTGACGCCATTTTCTTTTCAGTTAAATGCAGTAATAATTATGTCAAATATTGACTATAAAATGGTTTCAGTCAATTCCTTGCCAAACACATCAATCAGTTTCAGTCTTTAAACTGAAATTGTAGCGATTGTTAATATTTTCGTCAAAATAAACACAATGCATTATAAAGGGGAGTGTTATTGTCTATAAAGTTTGCCAATCAAGGTGTGGGGCCGAATTTTATCGACGGTCTTGGGGTAAAATACCCAGGAGACCTTACACTGTATATTGGCCTATATATCTCAACAAGCACCTAGCGGATGACTGATAAATAATCAATTTCTGCCCTGTGTTTGTTCATAATAAAACCCGTCACACCTTCCTGTCATCAAACCTACGGTTGCGTCCGGCTAACAAATCAGCAAAGCTTATATTACCAATTAACAGTCTCAACCACCCGTTAGTGGCGCAGTGGACACAAGCTATGACTGGAGAGTGTCCCCAATACCACCAGTTCACAGCACTAACAAACCAACAACATACATATATCAGGTGTAGAAATTATACATGCATCTTAGAAAATTCTGAAATAAAATCAAAGGCTCAGTGTTTAAATTTCAAGGATATGCGTTCGATTTCGAGATCAATCAAGGAGACAAAACAGCAGCTAGCAACAGCACATGGACAGCAGTGACTGAATACCTATCTCTTTATCCCAACCAATACATCATTTGGGACCATGTTAAATCTATCTCTTCCAATAAAACAATTGGAAGACACGTATTCTACTTGAGGCGCTATAGCCATTAAAATGAACGGAAATGAAGTGCACCCCCTATCCAACATATAGATCAGATTCTAAGACCCTCGTTGAATTCTTTATATACCCTCTATCCCATATTCAACACTACTTCAAACATGTATATCGTTTTGTATGGCTGTGTCAGCTAATGCCGATCCTGTCTTCATTTCCTAGGGTAGATGAATTTGGTATGATACATGCATGACTATTTTATGAATCTTATATTACTCTTTTAGGTAACTCTGGTAATTCTCTAATATCCTTTGAGGGGGAGATAAGAAAGAGTCAAGTGAACCTGAATAGGAAACTTTGAACATTTGTGTAGTTAATAGTAAAGACCATACACGAGTTTCTAACTCTTTTTCTAAGTTGGCTCTAACGCGATTATGAAAGATATCAACACACTAAAAATACAATTTTTCACCACTCCTGATTAGCGGTTTCTATTTAGATTCACTTCATAGTTGTTGTTGTTTTCCCCTTTAATATCTCCACAAAGTCATATGATTTCAATTTCTCCATATATTTTATTCAATTAAAGAGGCAGAACAGATTATTTCTAATTTAACTCCAGACAGTTTATTCACCAGCAGATACCTTAGGACGTTAATCCTCTTTTAATAATCATTTCTTCATACATGTCCCTATTACTAATCTATATCTGACCTAACCACTTACATGGGTTTCTATTTATCTTCTTCACACGGGTATAGGTAATCAGCCCCTATTGATAGGTATATGATACTAATCTACATGTATATCTGACCTAACCACTCACAAGGGTTTTATTTATCTTCTTCACACTGTGTACTATAGGTAATCAGCCCCTATTGATAGGTATATGATACTAATCTATATCTGACCTAACCACTCACAAGGGTTTTATTTATCTTCTTCACACTGTGTACTATAGGTAATCAGCCCCTACTTATTCAAGTTTATACCAGTGTATAGCATCCAAACTCTGCTCTTCAAAATCACTGTTCACATGTCTTGCCTGTTTCCTCTATGCCATATGATTTATCCATGTTTATCTTACTAATTTATCCCATAATGATTTCAGAACAATATATATGTCTTCTATTCCAGACAGTTTATTACACTAGCAGTTACTTTGGAACTCTACTTTTCTATTTACAATTATTTCTACATACATGTAGCTTATTCCTCATCTATATCTGACCTAACCACTCCCAATTAAGGGTATCTATTTTTATTCTTCACACTGCGCACTATGGGACATTTATCCCTATTTATTTATCTATTTTTATACTAGTGTATAGCATCTGAACTCTGCTAAAAATCACTGTGCACCTAAGGATGATACATACATGTGTAGCAAAACGTGTTTTCTATCACACCATAAGAAGGGTCGTCCAGAAATGATATAATGAAACAGGGCTTAATACACTTTGACAGGGTGAAACCTCCACACCACGTATAATTAGCCCCGTATGTCCCCCGACAATGGTAGCTTACTCAATGACAACTTATTAATAATTGTTTTTTCTTTTCTGAAAGGAAGTGGAGCAGATTCTGATGACCGGAAACCATACCTGAATATATAAGACATACGACATGTGAGTTGTAGCGTTTCATCTGCGTGAACCTGTAATATGCATCCACTTTGCCGGGGGCAATAAATCTCGTATCATATTTTTTACGCTTATAGTTAAACACTATTATACACGATATATTCTTGTCGTTCTACCTTTTGTGAGAATGGTCCTGGTCTATTTAACCACATATTGATATTTTCCTTTAGCCATTTTACACCTGATGAAGATACAGGCATATGTATCGAAACGTTTTGTTTTATCACAAAACAAGAAGTGGTTATCCAGAAATTGTATAACTATGTTACACCACTTCTAAATGTCGTTAAAAACTTACATATTGATTGACGTTTAACGAGACGTACATAAGGCATTTTACTAATATGGGTATATTTAGTAAGGTGCCTGGTTCACAAATACAGAGATACCAATCGAAGTTTGAATCCATTAAAACATTGTGTCGTCAGGTGGTACAAATGAAGTGTTTTTATTGGATAACATATCCAAGTGTATATCTATAAATTCACGTAAGTTACAAAAATAATAACCATCATTTAATGTATATTTATGTACTACAATAAACATTCCTGTTTTTCTTAAGCCAAAACGAGTTATTTAATTATTAAATTAAGCAATTTTTTTTTCGTTCTCTGATGTACAGCATAATAAACTGTACCGATGCATTTAATAATAACATCTGAATTAGAACATCAGCTGGTCTAGAATATTTTGCTGACTGGAAGTCGATTTGCTATCCAGGATTCAATGCTAGTAAATAACTAAAACAATAATTATCAATTATTTACCACTGTATACCTAAGTTTGAGCAGTAACATAGAGTGCATAATCTATTTGTTTCAATGATTGATATTTAACGAAGAACCCAAGGCTACTTCGCGTACATGAATACAGATTATTCGCTTTTTCGTCAGACTTTTTAAAATAAGCAGTAACATAGGGTGGCCTCTTCCTCAATCCTCACCTCTTCGAAAGCTGGTGTGACCAACTGTGAGACCGTCATGTGTGGTGAGACTCGTGACTATGAGCAGTACATCCAAACCCGATCAACTGTTCGACAATCTAACCATTAGGCCAGGCTCACGGACATAAGCTAATGATATGCAATATAATTTATATCAATACTCTTCAAATGTGTTTAATAAATTGCATAATTGATTTCTTTCAGAGTAAATTATTAAGCATTTATAGCATCCTTGTGTTTGTATTGGTCCAATGGACTGTTGTATATATACGTCACAAGGTATCGTATATCTTGTTGATTATCAAAGATTGATGTCTAGTTGATGAAATTCGTGCATAACAATAATCGATTTCTGGCTTCGAGCTGGAAAACCATTATTTATTCAACAGAAGATAACACTTAACATTTCGTTATTTATTTTAGTGTGAATTTTCGCTTTCAATGTGATCTTCAATTAACAGGATAATACTGGTGTAAATTTAAAAAGTTCGAATGCCTGTTCCAACTCAAAAGCTTTCGGCGGGCGGTTGGAGGGTGCTTCAGGGGAACAAGAAGCCGATCAGTTTGTGGTGTCTGTTTTGCGTCCTGTTGCTGTCATCCTGTGTTTGTCCCGTCCTGTCTATGTTTGTTGCCAGTGGTGTCGAGGGTGGTTTCCTTCACCCCTTGGCCGGCTGCCAATCAAACATCAAATATCCCAAGTTTTCGCGAATTAAAATGCAAAGATATATTTTGAGGACGGGGCAGGAGGGAGATGTGAATAAATTGTATGTGTGGAACCTGAACATAAATCCAGATGGGAATCAATACGTGCAGTTATTCAATAATCGTGTGCAAATCAGCCTAGGCGAGGCACTTGGATAATCTGGATTTCTTTGATTATGGTTTTACACCGTACTTTCATTTTATTCGTAGGGCGAAGAAAACCATCCTAGACTTCAGTGATAGTAACCAATGACAAGACAGACCAATCAGACACCATAAAAGACACATAGGATTGTACCCATTTTTCACTGGAGCAAAAGGGCAACAGTATGCTTATCGACAGCCACCCCGCTCTCAACAGGGCTTTGGTACAGTTATAGAAGAATTTTAGACATCAACAAACCCTATCGTAACTCTATATCATCAGCGACTTTACAACAATTAAAAGCATATGTGTATAAAGTCGCGTGTTGTACTAGTCCAATAAGGTTAAAAAAAAAGCGTTGTGTGAAAAACACTTTTTTGTAGATCAGGGTAGAATTCCAGTTGTGATTCGTTTCACTTAAATTCTGTTTCATGGCTTCAGATAAGGGAATATAAATTTCCCAAATGATCCACAAATAACATTAAAACGAATATGTCGGTTAAATAATTTAATGGTGCCATGTAACAATTGATCGCTGCTTCGGTTGGGATTAATTGAGACCGTGATAGAGTACACCATATCCCTTGTTGACAGAAAGTAAATAAAATTTGTTAATTTTTCGTTACTCTGCTCAATTTGCAGTTGTTGAAATGCGAAATTACTGCGGTTTGTCCGCTTGTTAATGTGTCCTATTGAAGTTATGTGGCAAACCTTAAGGAAACCTCCATTTTGACAGGCGTTGTTCTGTTTATATACATACGTTGCCGTTATATGCTATAAACTAACACCCTTTACTTGTTTTATTTTAAGGTGGAAAAAAAATCTTAAATTGGACTAGTTAAGTGTGATGATAAATGTTAAGTTAATACAGTTAATAACTGTTTAATATAACAATAGCAATAGACGCGCCTTAAACTATCTGGAAGACTTTTGGGAATAATACCCTATAACATTGGATGGTATTGATGTAGCCTAGATATATGAATTTTTGCCAAATGTTAAGGTTTTTCAGCTGTCCATTAACTCAAACAAACTAGAAACTAATACGGCGATGTTTCTTTTTGAAAACCCCTAAATTGGCTGGTATGGTCAGGTGTGGCTTCATGCAATACTGTACATCCTTTCGTCGGTTACGTTTCTAGACAGCAAGGCGCCAAATTCTTCGATAAGTAATGTCTATCTTTGTTCTTGATAGTCATCGTTTTGCAAGGGCACAGTTCCAAACCCAGAATAATAGTTGAGATTACGACAGTCAATGTCTTTGCAACGGCAATAGACGCGCCTTCAACTATCTCGTTGACTTATGGGATTAATACCCTATAACATTGGATAGTATTGATGTAGCCTATTTATGTGAAGTTTTGATAAAACACGTCTAATAGAGATAAAACTCAGTTCACTGCGTGCAGTCTATAACTAATATTTTGTCACAATGGTTGTACCCGTTGCCTTACATGCACTCCCGTTTGTTGATATATATGTATCCTCTTAAAGTGATAACGTTATTACTAAACTCCAAATCATGTCAAAAGGTAAATAATTAGTGTCAGGGAACCAACTGAATTTTAAAGGGGCTCACCACTATTATGTACAGCATCATCGTCTTACATGATAGGCAATAGGATTTACACTACTTCATATAGTCTTTGTTTGAGAAAAGTATCATCGATCTGTCAGCCCCCTTCCAATTAGATCCTACGGGTGCCCCATTCCCTAATCCCCCCCCCCCCAACTTTACAATAAAACAAACCCGCAGAACAAGCCTCTGAGTAAATTTTTGTGAGTCATGTGGGTGCAGCTAGCTTTTTCTCAAATTCTGGTGAAACGTAAAGGTTTGCAAATTTTTGACTGTATATTTTACAAAGAGAAAGGACAAAAAGATACGCGTCCTCCTTGAACTTGTTGACAAGCCCAATTATTCCACGTTCCTTGTACAGAGTCTTGTGATAGAACCATCGAATTTCATTTTATAGATAATAATTGTAAGTGGAATGTTTTCAACTATACATTGACAAATCGTTTTATATTTTGTGTGCTGGTGAAATGATAGTATATCAACGCAAAAATGTTGATACAGTTAACTGTTTATTTGCCAAATGTTCCAAAAATGTGCCTGATTTTTCTGTATAAATTTATGATATTCAAGGCTTTTGGTACCATTGGATTCTGGAGGCTTATAAATACGTTGTCATGTGTAAGCCAATATTATCCACCTTGAAAATGAATTTACTTATGGAATGAGTTAACAAAAACTACTGCTTTACTTTGATGGAGTAATACTTTCATATTTTAATTCTATTAATACATGGTATACCTAAATTCCAGTAGAATAGTTTATGTTTTATACACGTAACAATCTGATTAGCATTTGTGATCCGCCCACGTGTTTTAACGTTCAGGTCTACCACTCTAAAGGCAGCCTTAACTAAGCTATTACAGATTCCCGTAACCTGTACCGGACTTGGAAGGATATATCATTTGTAACAATATTTTCGCTTTGTTAAATAATTCAAATGTAAAATCCAAAGACAATTAATTTAGCAGTTTTTAAAAAATCATCTGTCCACTCAACTCGACAGATTGCTCTAAATTTGGCAAATTTTCAATTAATCAGGAGTTCTTCTGTGAGACTTTCGGAAAGAAATTGTGTTAGATTCCGATTCCGACTCACATTAATACAACCACCTACGCACACAGTTAAAATAGGTATTAACTATTGATTCATTGGTGCATGCTACGGATACGATTTAACTTGGATAACTCGGGTGACAAATTTTATATTTTAAGTACATTGATGTTACTATCTTTGCTTTCCTAGGAAGGCACTTGAAATCACCTACATTAAAATTAATATATACGGTTATATCACCCATGTTAGAGAATAAATTCAAATATTAAAATATAATTGTTTCTCCACCTCCCCCCACCATTATATATTTGAGGATCTCTCTACCATCGGACTATCGCATATAATACCGTCGTATTTTTGTGACTTTCTGTATTTGTGTCCGTCGTCATATAAGTGAAATACCCTTGAGTACGATGTTAAACACCAATCAAACAAACAAACAAACTCAATTTTGGGGAAATATTTTCTTCAAATCTGAGCAACAAAGAATGTTTCGATCATGACAGTTAAATTGGTTTAATGTAAATACAGGCTTTCTCTTCTTGAAAACATCTGGGAAATGCCCCAATATTACATTTTGAATGTGGATGAGATTTGGTGTTCTGTTTTTTTTTCCTCCAGATTTTGAACAGATTCTAGTTAAGAAAATGCTGCAGGTTGAAACCCTCCCAGGAAGTGCTTCCACGTCCCTAGCAGTTAGGCACCATATCGTCCAGCAGTAAATGACAGCCACCTAAACCACTTATCCACCTGGCCTTCGGCCGAGTGATCTTGATGGTGGGCATTTACTGCTGGTGATTTGGTGACTTACTCTGGGGGTTGTTGGTACGTTCTAAAAACAGGTTTTAATTTGTAAAGTTTTCTGAACTAAAATCTGTTAAAAATAAGAAAGTGTCATTATACTGTAAATACTGTAATTATTCACTTTCTAAAAGACATAAAAATCATTCACAGTTTTGTTTATTTTTAGAAACTGAGAGGTTCTTCTATGCCTTGAGTGTGGTGGGAACTGATTTTTCTATGATGTCAAACTTATTTAAACGAAGGAACAGATATGATTTGAAGGTATGATATTATGGTCAGGAACTGACCGATGCTGAAGAGTTCAGATGATGGTGATGGTGTATTCCAACAGTAAACAGCTACAATAGAGTGTTCCTTTTGGTTTTCTACTGTAATTAGGCAAGGAATCGTGTGAAGTCTACAATCTGTCATCATATAAGTGAAATACTCTCGAGTACAATGTTTAATCCCAATCAAACATAGAAACAAATTTTTGTAATCTGTGTCTGCAGTGGTTTGTATCATTTCAGAGAGTGCAAGAAGTACTCTTTACTAAATTGATATCTTAACCATTATAGATATATATAATGTTGCAATGAGGATCAGCACTGCCAATTTTGACACTAGATGTCGCTGAATGCAATGCGGTCCCAGGAGCTGTCTCCCTTCTCCAATATCTTGACTTTAATGACAATAGAAAGATATGGTGCAGGGTTCAAAATGTTGGAAAATATTTTTTTACCTTTGCTATACAAAATGACTCTTGTGTGGCAGTGGTTGGTTATTGTATAGCACTTTTTGATCTACTTTATTGATTTGCCAGTAATACCATCAATAAATTTTGCCGAAAAGTTTGGCAATATTTTACCGGATCAATGTGATCTCTACAAATCGAGTAGTAGATTTGTTTGACATTTCTTTTATCAATGACGTATTTAAGTCACGGTTGTAATTTGGCCCAGCTGGCAACAGTTTTCTTGGTGGGCATACTTTCGAAATTTTCAAATAAAATGTCATCTGCTCGCCATTCAAACATTGAAGGATTACATGGGTGACGGCCCTTTGCTATACAACAGCACCATGGCCCTCTACCTCTGTTTAAAACGAAAGCAAACTTATGCCTACAAGCGAGATGGCGGTGAATTACTAACTAGTGCTTACACACGGATTTTAGGCATGGTTTTATTTTCGCATTGCAAGAAATTGCAATGCCAAAGTATTAATGCATCGCAGAAAGCCCTATTTCTATCGCAAACTGCGTTGCGGTACCAGACATTTCAGACCCTTTGGTGTAAGATCAATCTGAATTATGACTTTCTTTGATCATTCAATTGAAAAAATTGGCAATCGAGGGGGTGGCACCAGAAACCCATTGAGGTTATATATGAATTTATTCAAGTGTTTTTCAGAGATATGTTTCAAACATTTTCTTTCATCAGAAATAACTTTTATGAATTTTAAAGATTTTGTTGAAGGTGACAACTTATTTTAGTATTTCTTTTATTCAGTTTTTATTTAACATTTCAGAAAAAATTCAAACGAGAAGAGAAGCACAATAGGCCTATGATAGATAAAGCCCTTCGTAAGTATTTAGATAAGCTTTTTTGTTGTAACTCAGGCCCTGTGATTGTGGTTGAGTGGCTTCAAGTCGGATGATTCATTTTCCTTCAATATACTTTTCACGGATTCTAGTTCCCCAGCGGGTGGTAGGAGGGAGCTTCATGTTGCCCTTATCAGAGCTAAATGGAACAGGAAACCGATCTGTTTGTGGTTCCTATATTGTGTCGTTCTTGTTTTCCGGTATTTGTCCCATCTTGTCTTTGTTTGTAGCCAGTGGTGTCAAGGGTGTTTTCCTTCACCCATTTGGCTGGTACATCATCATATAAGTGAAATACCCTTGAGTACGAAGTTAAACCCCAATCAAACAGTTCCCCAATCTGCTTCAGGACAGGAAGAGTCACACTTGTAAGACCAGTAAATAGCTGGCCTTGGGTGGTTTGTTGTCACCTGCTGGTATAGGTGGAGGTGACAGAAGAGCTATTGTCCATCTGTCCATCCTTCCATATATACCTATTCATTTTGAACTTTTAAAAGATTGATCAAATTTAATTCAAATTGACAGTGAGTGTTCATCTTATAAATATACCAATCTAGTTCAGCTAATTAATTAACTAATTGCAAACTGCTGATTGGTTGACCATGTGTTTTGGGGTTTTTTTTTTAACCATACTCTCACTTTAATCATAGTTATTGGATTTGCTCGAAATCATTCTATGAATATGCCGCTCAATTTTGGTTTTACATTAGTTTCATCCCCTTACTCAGTTGCATACTGAAATATGATTGGTTGATCTTGTTTGTTCTATTCAATGCTCTTACTTTTAATATACTAATCGTCATATAAATTAAAATATAAAAGTCATCTTCTACTTTCATTGAGTTCTGTCAGTAGTTTGTTTGCTTACTGTAATCTGTTTGGTGGATGTCTGTGGTTTTATATCCTATTGCTGCTCTCTTTCTATTTCATTCTTTAACTTGTGAAACTTGTTTATTGCATTCCAACAGAATAAAATAATAAACAAAGAATTGGCTGGTGTTGCACATTTTACCAAATGACACACATCTGGCATCTATTGTGGAATTATAACCCCCCTACACACACACACCCCAACGTTCCCGTAGCTTTCTTGTCCTGGCGTCACCACTGACCCTTAACTACCACATTTAACTCCAATCAAATAAAAATATATATATATTTGTTACCAATGACTACATTTGGTTTCTTTGACTTCTCGAACAGTCACTTATTACCACACAGATTAATGTGGGTGTCTTTGCAAATTTCAATGGTCACAACAAATTCTAAAAGTGATTGAAATTTGAATGATTGCTGGGAGCAGAACCATGGCATGTTCTTTATTTTCTTTGTGGGCTGAAACTAGTAATCTGCTAACCCTAGAATTGCTCTGGTAATAAATGCCCCCCGACAATTGATCCAGTGACAATTGCTCATTGTAATGCCATCAGAAATAGGTCATTGTAAGTACCTTGTACATAGGTTAACCTTTCTTCAGAAGGTGTCGTTGTAATGACCTTGTACATAGGCTACCCTCCCTTCAAAAGGTGTCATTGTTATGACCTTGTACATAGGCTACCCTCCCTTCAGAAGGTGTCATTGTTATGACCTTGTACATAGGCTACCCTCCCTTCAGAAGGTGTCATTGTAATGACCTTGTACATAGGCTACCCTCCCTTCAGAAGGTGTCATTGTAATGACCTTATACATAGGCTACCCTCCCTTCAGAAGGTGGTGTTGTAATGACCTTGTACATAGGCTACCTTCCCTTCAGAAGGTGGTGTTGTAATGACCTTGTACATAGGCTACCCCCCTTTTATTAGGCAGCCCCTCTGAGATTTGACTCTTAATTAGGGTAATACACTGAGCTTTCCGTACTGTTGAAAGAACAAACGGTTTTACAGGGCACTTTTTTTATAACTTGTACAAAAATAATTTTCAGGCAGGGAGAAGTATGTTTCTGGTTACACTGGTTGTCCATGTAACATTAAGAAACCTCGAATAATAAACCTGTAAAATCCTGTTGACGAAACAAATATACATGTTTTGCAGGAGAGCGAAAGACATTTGACATGTCAGTGTTTGAGAACATCTCAGATGAAGAAGAGGACATTGAAGTGAAGAAAAGGAAGAAAAGAGAAAAGGAAGCTAACAAAGTCAAGGGCAGAGGGAAGAAGAAACAGAGCAATGAGGAAACACAGGAAAATAAAAAACCTGGACGAAAGAGAAAGTCTGCCAAACAGAGTAACTATAGATTTACTTTTATATTGATTTTTAATATTTGGAACTTATTACTTTTGCTGTGCCTTGATTTCTCTCATTATCTGTGTCAAATTTAATTTTCTTTCAAACTTGCTGATTCAAATATATCCATTGTTCTATCATTGCATAAGGTGAACTTTCTTGATGTTTTCCTCTCAAGCAGAGTTAACACATCCATTCAACCAGTTTTAACCATAACGTTTTCAATAGGTTTTCTCTCTGTAAAATTTAAATGCAAGTACTTATATACAGCATTTCTGATAAAATCTAACAAATGAAACATAGGGACCTGTTACTCTTTTATATTAATGTCTGTTTAACAGAGAAGAAAGACAGACAGTTCTTTTGTGAGGACACTGACGAGGAGGAGGTTGAAGGTCCAACCCAAATAACTAGGTAATAAAGCATTTGTTTTTGTCTTTTTAAGTACATGTGGAGACATGGTAGTAAGGGCTGACATAATGTTTTGTTGATAAAGCTATAGGTCATATTGTCCTCACTGACTGACTGATTGATTGACTGATTGATTGATGGTAGTGGTCATAATTACACTCCATTACAAGAAATAACAATAGATACGGTTAAATCAATTTGTTGCAGAGGAAAGCAACAAAAAAAATATAGTGAGCTTAAGTTAATAGAATATTGATAAAATTTAAAGATTTCAATTTGATAACACTGTCAGAGTCAATTTGGTCATTATTTTGTGTTGTATGTAGGTCATGTAGTGTTATTCAGCAATTAATATATTAGCTTCATGAACTGATAATGACTGGGGAAAGATTTAAGTGTTGGTGAATATTTATTAATTAATTGTTAATTAATCAAGAAAAGGATACGCAAATGAAAAGCCCACCAGACAATTGTGACCAGATTGGCTTGCACAGAGAACACCATTTTCAAAATCTGCGGAGTACTTATTAAACCAAACATGTTATGGAATGGGATTGCCTGTTAGAAATAAATTGAGAATTTCCACAGACCATAGGTATGTGGTTCATGGTTGTATTGTCTACACAACGCTCACATTGGCTCCACCCCTCTTCAAGTTAAATAAGCTACTGTACCATGCTAAAGACAATGTTGCTCCTATTTGTAGTGAGGCCACTGTAACAGAGGCTCCTGGAGAAAAAGAAAGGTTACTGGAACTAGAGGAGGATGATATGGATGATGGGAAGAGAACAGTACCTAGGATAGATCTGGGTAACTCTAGTGATGAGGATGAACTTAAAGTGATGAACTCCATGTGCCAGATTACACGGTCAGGAAGGGTGCCAAAAAGAACTGCTCTCTATAACGTCAAAAATGATAATCCAGAGAAGCGTTCTCGGAAAGATAAAACTGTTACATCCCAAGACATTGACCCAGTGGAAGATAGTGGTACAGATGCAGGGATGGCCAGGCTATCTGCTGTCCCAGAGACCAGTGCTACAACCAGCACAAATGACTCTATGGAAGTCCACACAGTTCAAAATATACCCAGTATAGGAGGCAGTAAAATAGTACTGGTCACTCAAAAAGGACAGGATGCTAGTGGTCAGGGCACAGTTATTCATGTCTACATGATGTCACCTACTTCTTCAAGGACTCCTGAATGGTCAGGTAAGTCTTCCCCAAGGGTTAACCCCCATGTGTATACAGCCTCCCCAAGGCCACATGGATCAGATTGGTACAGTACCAACTCCCCCAGATTTCCCAGTGCTTCACCAAGAACACCAATCCCTGAATGGCCCATTGGGGATTCCCCTAGGACACCTGTATATAGTGCCTTCCCTAAACTCCCAGTAAGTACACCTTTCTTACAAGCTAATGGAGACTCTGTGCCTACCTCAAACGAATCAAACTCTGCTGATACATTAACTTCCAATACTGTGAACAATTCAAACTCCACGAACGCTGCAGATTTAGCGAGCTCCGAGAACATAGTTTGGGAAGATGCTATCAGTGATGTAATAGCAGAAGAGACTGTCACATGATTTCTACAAATCCTGAATCTGTGTTTTAAAAGATTGTCAACAGAAATGATCAAGTAGTCAGAAAATATATATTCTGGTAAAAACTGATATTTAGCAGTGTATCCATAGTGACGATAGTGTAAAAAAACTATTGTTTTAAATTATTATTAACTTATTTATTTTGGATTTAATTTGTTACGGTAGAAACTTGTTTGTTATAAAATTATCTTTAAGTTTATTGTGTAAGCATTACCAATTGTGTACACGTTTAAAATTGAAAATCATTCAATTATGTAAAGCAATTCCTTCATCAGAATGTTGTCTTCAATACAAAGGCAGGGTGGGGGCACTTCATTTGTCGGATTCTTGATGTTCTTAATAAAAGGGCGACAGGAAACAGACCTGGTAGGTGCCCTGTGCAGTTAATTTGCATAGAAAACGGTCTCCTATCACTAGAATTGTGTCCAGTGCTTGTTACAGGTTGTGGTTTCCATCATCCATCAAACTGAACAAAACACTTCAAATTTTATTGGTTATGTAAGTGTGACTTAATTGCTGGAAAAATGTCCCCATAATAATAGTGAAATACCATTAAAGTATGCACGGCTTTAAACAACTATAAATAAATACAATAAAACACTTAGCTATAGTCTGGCATAGGGGTGAAATAAAATTAAGTGTGGCGTAAAACCCTGAAAGCCGATTTTCATGGATTACAACAGATTCTTTGTATTAATTCAAACAATTTGTGTGTAATTATTTTGCTATGATTTCTCGGAGTTTCCCTAGAAATGTAGGTCACCTTTAAGGACATAATCAGGTCATTTGATTCCCTGCTTAACCATCAATAATTACTCAATTCTACCCACTGTGTTCTTGTTCATTTTTGTCACTAGCTCAATTGGCATGATTTGTGTTGGTTGTTTCTTTACATGTGTCCGTAATCATGGTGTCATAATAGTAGGACAGGGGGTGGGGAGGGGCTTAATGAATGAAACCATCACTGGGTCTAACCCCCATGACATTGTGCACGGACTACTTGATCAAAAAACAGGACAATGTTGTGTAGTAATATTCCGCAAATATTTCTGGTTCTCAGACCATTTACAACTGTATACATATACACGTATACAGCACTACATAATGACGCTGCTGGATTTGCCGCAATTGTTGTGAGGAGTAGACCTCAGCTACACAACTTCCTAACCGCAGGACGTGATGCCATGGGCTACTCCCATAATTCCACTCTGCATTCAAGTACTGGATAGTTATAAAATGTTTGTTTTGAGTTTAACACTGCCGTTACACTGGACTAGAAGTTATTTCACCCACATGATGGCATAACAGCCGAAGGAAACCAACGTCTTTCTTTGTTGACAGTTCTGTTCAATCACAGAATGAACAAAGCCATCCCAAACAGATTGGTTTCATGTTGCCCCTTAACTCTGAGAGCACCTGACCAAGGCAGGAGGGTTATTAGTTTGACTGGGGTTCAACGTCATACTCTAGGGTACCAGAGGCAAGAGGATTGTTTGATTAGGGTTTAATGTCTTACTCCAGGGTACCAGAACACGAAGATTGTTTGTTAGATTAGGGTTTAACATTGTACTCAAGGGTACCATGGCAAGACGATTCTTTGTTTGGAAATAACGTCATATTCAAAGCTACCAAGGCATGAGGATTGTTTGATTGGACTTTAATTTCACACTCAAGGGTACTAGGGCAAGAGGATTATTTGTTTGATTGGGGTTTAACGTCTTACTCAGGGGTACCAGGGCATGATTGTTTGTTTGTTTGCTTGATTGGGGTTTAATGTAATACTCAAGGGTACCAGAGGCAAAATGATTGTTTGTTTGATTGGGGTTTAACATCATACTCAATGGTACCAGGGCAAAATGATTGTTTTGATTGGGGTTTAACATTATAATCAAGGGTACCAGGCCAAGATGATTGTTTGTTTGATTGGGGTTTAACATTATAATCAAGGGTACCAGGGCAAGAGGATTGTTTGTTTGATTGGGGTTTAACAAAATGAGATGGAGCCTCAATTTCTGCCTTCCACAACATTCTAATATCAACAGGATTAATTGGGGAAGTAGACTTAAGAAACATTTTAATTGATGTATCATGGTTATTTTTTTATTATACATTTCTTATTTGATATTTTACATCATGATGGAGAATTAAGTAGTAAATAAATTTTGAAGGGAAATGAAATAAGGATTGAAAACAAGGACCCAAAAATTTTCATTTTAGATACCAATGAAGGGTTTAGACATACACAAATAATGCAATTTCAAAAACATCAACTTCACTTCGACTATATGTCAACAGGATAATGCAAAGATTAGGTTTGTTTGTTTGATTGGGGTTTAACATCGTACTCAAGGGTATTTCACTTATATGACGACATTTCACCCCAATGTGTGCAGGAAACCACCCTTGACACCACTGGGAACAAACACAGACAAGACGGGACAAATACAGGACGACAACAACAGGACATGATACAGACACCACAAACAGATTGGCTTCCGGTTCCCCTTTAGCTCGGGTAGCACCAGGGCAACATAAAGCTCACTCCAACCGCCCGCTGTAAAGATTAGGAAAGTTAACAACAAAAAAACCATAATAATCAAACATAGATAGACCACTTGAACAAAACAGATAAAATATTCATTTTAGGGCAAACTTTTTAAAAAGTTAAAACTACACGTGTACCATTTTTTATTTTCCTGAGGATACATAAATCTTGTCTTTGCTAGGCCCTGTCTATTTACCTTTCATTCAAAAGGATAACCAGATATGAATCAAATCAACATCAGGTTTATATAAAATAAAAATTATTATTTTAAAATATTTTTAAAATTAATAAAATATCTAGGGAACATCAAGAATAATTAAATTCATATAAATATATATAATATACTAGCAAAAATGTCAGGCATTATTCAATTACAGCTGTTTCACAAATATGCAAAATGTCAAGACTTTAGGGTTATTGTCTGAACTATTACTAAATATAAAAAATAATTGATCACAGTTCTTATGACAAACAGCATGTGGCATCGTTTACATATCAAATCTAAATAGTGCTTAAATTAAGTTATCACACAATAACACGGTATGTAATAAAATACAGACTATGTCACATTGGTTAGAGGCTAGCTGTTTAAAATATTACGATCTCCCAATACTCCACTTTTAATGTAACACTGTCTCACACTGATCAGTTATTTATTGTAGATGATAAAGTTTCTGAGGCTATCAAATTTATTACTGTCTTTGTAGAGATATGTCATTGATGATTTTAGTGAAGGCTGTAATGTGTTCTGGTGGTGTTCAAATAACCAGAGAACAGTTCCCCAGACTACAGCAGCAAACAAGGGAAACGGTTGAGCAACTGGTTTGGATATATAGCCCTTGTCAACTGCCAACTTAACTAATCCATACACAATCCGAGACAACAGGTACAGATTTATCTGAAACAAATATAAAGGATTTTAAAGCAAATTTTCACCTGTGCCAAAAATTGGAAGGGGCTTTAGTTTATGGTTAATCTGATTGATAGGTGTTTTGTGCCATGCTTAAGGGCATTTCACTTAAATGACTGCTGTGTTTTCCAACAATAATTTACACTAGCACAGCCAAAATGGGAAATGTTTTCATTATGTTGGAAAGTTATTTTCCTCCAGTGCTGAGACAGCATTGTTTAAACAAACTGCTGTTAGCCAGAGGACTGGTTTATCTGAACAAGAGGCATTATAATACTATGAGATATGAAAGGGGCTCTAATTTATTGTTTATCTGAACAAGAGGGATTATAATACTATGAGATATGAAAGGGGCTCTAATTTATTGTTTATCTGAACAAGAGGGATTATAATACTATGAGAT
>JARFOD010075474.1:0-20917 GCA_031763545.1 Mopalia muscosa
AGTTGCAAATCGTTCAGTGAATATTGGACTATTTTTATACGTTTTCTAAGTATGAACCATTTGGGAAGACCTTTAAATATCAAATTTGAACATTAGTTAACGTAAAATAACAAGAACTTAGCAATAAATCAACACAAGGTATTAACTAACATAGATTATTGATCCACATAGGTTATTGATCATTATTTATTACTGATCTATATATATTACTAATCCACACATAGATTCGTGATCCACATAGATTATTGATCCATACATATTCTTGGTCTATATAGATTATTGATCCTTGATCCACTGATTATTGATCCTTGATCCACGTAAATTATTGATCGACTGACTCTTGATCCACATAGATTACTTATCCACATAGATTCTTGATCCACATAGATTTTTGATCCACATGGATTCTTGATCCACATATATTATTGATCCACATAGATTATTGATCCACATAGATTATTGATCGACATAGATTATCCGCATATATTACTTATCCATATATATTACTAATCCACATTGATTTATTCTCCACCTAGGTTCCTGATCTATATAGACTCCTAATCTGTGTTTTTGATCGATGGCCATAACCCAGCAATTAATTTTTTGTGTCTTTTAGAGAGTGAATATAAGCAGCGTTTTTGTTATTTTATTAATAGTTCATACAGATTTTAGTCCAGAAAATATTGCAGGTGGAGAAACTTTCTTCGTGCAAATTGGTGCCCAACTCTGACCGTAGGCTTGGATTTCATTTTCTTAACTAGAATCTGTTCAAACCTGGAAAGTGTTATCCAAAAATAACGAAATATTATTATTCCAAACGTACAGGGATTTAACTCACTTCAGAGTTTTGGCCCAAAGCAATGATCTCCTAATGCTACTCTTATGTGTTGTATTCTTCTTTCTATGGTGTATGTGTGTGTGCGTGATTGTGTGTGTGTGCGCGCGCGTATGTTTAGGCTCCACTAGTTCGAATGTGATTGGCTGGAAACTGACTGCCGTATAACACACATTTTGACAACATCTTTTTTTTTTACCATTGTGTCATTAGTCTAAGATGGCGACGTTTACGTCACATTAACAGGAATCTTTGTACATTAAGTAGCCTTGATGACACGTGACTGGAACATGCGAAATATGATCCCAATGTTGACTGATTCCCTTGACGATTCTGTAGATCTTTTAAAACACATGTATTTAACGTCAGTTGCATTGTTGTTTTTTAAATTAATTATCACAGATAAACCAAGCATTTTGATTTATTCCCGCCAAAGATTTATGAATAGTACCGTTTCTATTGTCATCTTTTTATGTTCGAATTTGACGAAGTGAATAAATAAAATCACAAATACTGCTTTTCGAACAGTACACTAGTTAGCCAAGATATCCCACTGTCTTCTAAGTCCATAATGTACAGTATACAATAAAACACTAAGGCAAATAAGTCTCCATGGAAACACAAGTGATATTCCAGCATTACAGAAATCAGAGTCTTTACAACACAGTCGGGTAACACAGCCTCGTTTTGACCAGGTGCAGTTTGAAAAATTGTCTTTCGGTTCGCATCTTTTTGAACAGCTCCGTACAGTGGATACCGGGTTAGTGTTATTGTTGTAACGATCCGTGTATATCACCTTCTGTAAAATAAAAGACATGGTTATCAGTCAGATCAGTAAACGTAGCAAGAAGTGTCAACCTTTCCTTAATCCAAAAAAAAATTATACCATAACATAATATGAACATGCCGTACTTTTATACAAAATTATATGGTTTGGACGTTTCTCGCGGTTAGTCATGACTGCGTTTTTTTTTTGGTCCAAAGGCAACAATCACGTTCACGTGATCACTAGATATTTTGGTTTCTTAAGAATGTACATGATCGTTGGTTGCTTACACATCACGATAAGTGTAGATACATCGATGAAATAAAGTCAGTGGGTCTTTAGCTGATGTTTCAAAACATCAGAGATACATGTGAGATACCCAATGCCCAGTGTCCACAACACCCTTACGGTCTCGCTGGACTCCTTGGTCAATTTGCAGAACATAAATACAAATTTGAAGTTTCTAACATGAATAGTTTTCTAGAAATACGCCTTGGAAAATGGATTGTCAGTTTAAAAATGAAATGCCAGAAAAAGGCAATTGAAGATTTACGACTTGAGTACATGATCATGTAAACACTAAATTATAAACTCCAATTTAACTGTTTGTAATTAGAATTTTTGTTAACAACATATAATTTGAAAACTTAACTTTTAATCTACAAAATGCAACAAATTAGTTTCATTTTGAGCCCAAGGGTCCAACAAGACCGGTTAAAGCGTTAAGGTTACCCACAAATTCAAAATTAACACAGTAATGGTAAGTTCTTCTTAGTTCCATGTAAAATATCCATATAGATAGCGCTTCAATGTCTTACCTGACAAAAGCCACCTGGTTGACATTCCCTCTCTGTTGCCTTATAGTTTTCAGATGGATCGGTATCACAATTATCAGCAATACATTGCCAACATTTTAAAGCCTCGGCTGTACCTTGAATAAGATATTAATAAGCTAATATCATTACAGAGAATAAAGTCATATTAAATCAGATTTGTATACATCAAAATCTGCTAGAAGCGAATTTTTATTTCCACCGGCTGGTTTTGAGTGGAAAATCGCTTTTGCTAGTATGTTTAATCCGGGTTGGATGTAGCACCTCAGTGTATTTCAAACATAAAGGGGGCGTGTCAGTCCAATGAGTGAAGAAAACCATTGCCACTGCAAGGATACAAGCACTGCATGATTACAAACAAGTACCGGACACAAAACATCTGACAAACAGACAAACTAAGGCCATATAATAGATACCACCAGTGCCAAAAGGGAACTAGCTGTTACCCGCCAGGACAGGCGCACAGGTGGCCCGCTACTGAGCCACCAAAATCAACTACTGCATAAAACCCTGGTTGTTGTCAGGCGTTCATTAGTAATACAAATAATAGTCCAATCTCTATAACAAACGATTTAAATATAAGTAGATAGACCATTGACTGGATACGGCTTCGAAGAATCGACTTGTTTGTTTGTTTATTTTCAACTCAGGCCAAAGACAACACAAACCTTTTTGACTACTCACCAAATTTGCTCATGGTCGCCAAAACCATCAAAGGCATTATTTGTAAAATATCGGATCGCATTATGATTACTGTCTCTTTCATTCACGTTGCCAGCAGCAAAAAGAACCTGATGTAAACAAAATTAATATGATGTAATGACTCAAAGACAAACAGGTGAAAGTTAGGTCGCCTCATGTACAAACCATTCACATTGGTCCCAGGATCAAAGTGTACAATATCGATCAGAATATTACTGTTAGAAGAGGGTCAAAGTATACAATATCGATCAGAATGTTACTGTTAGAAGAGGATCAAAGTGTACAATATCGATCAGAATGCTACTGTTAGAAGAGGATCAAAGTGTACAATATCGATCAGAATGTTACTGTTAGAAGAGGATCAAAGTGTACGATATCGATCAGAATGTTACTGTTAGAAGAGGAACAAAGTGTACAATATCGATCAGAATGTTACTGTTAGAAGAGGAACAAAATGTACAATATCGATCAGAATGTTAGTGTTAGAAGAGGATCAAAGAGTACAATATCGATCAGAATGTTACTGTTAGAAGAGGATCAAAGAGTACAATATCGATCAGAATGTTACTGTTAGAAGAGGATCAAAGTATACAATATCGATCAGAATGTTACTGTTAGAAGAGGATCAAAGTATATAATATCGATCAGAATGTTACTGTTAGAAGAGGATCGAAGTGTACAATATCCACCAAGTACTTCTGTTGAAGAGCAACCCGGAGAAATAAAATGCTAACTAGAGTAAGTGAGGAGATACCTTGACATAAAAACCAAATAATTATGAAGCTAATCGCATTCATTAAAAAATAATAATAATCGTTTTGATTTAATGAACACTCCGTGTTAATTGGATAGATAATGGTTTGGATTTGATGAATAATCAGCGATGGCCAAAAATCAATCGTTTTGATTTTATGAATAATCGTGTTAGTTTGAAGAATAATCGTTCTGATTTTGTGAATAACCTGTTAATAATCTTAACAATAAGAATAATCTGGTAACCCTAAATGACAACATGTTAAAGCAAAGAATAATCCGATTGAACTAAAGAATAACTATATTAGCTTAAAGAATAGTTCTGTCGGTGAAAATATAATCCCGGTAACCTAAAGAATAATCCTGCCAGTTTTAAAGAATTATTGTTTTACGAAATAATAATCATGTTAACTTATACTATAATCACGTTAATCTCGATTATCCAGTTAACCTATACTATAATTATGTTAATCTCCAAGAGTAGTGTTACCCCGAAGAACGAAAGACTCATTTTGACTTCAATATTTCGGCGGTTTATTTTGCCATCTGGAAAGGCACTTATCAGTGGAAATCATGAATCCAGTTAACCTATACTATAATCATGTTAATCTAAATAATCCGGTTAACCTATACTATAATCATGTTAATCTAAATAATCCGGTTAACCTATACTATAATCATGTCAATCTGAATAATCCCGTTAACCTATACTATAATCATATTAATCTGAACAATCCAGTTAACCTATACTATAATCATGTTAATCTGAATAATCCAGTTAACCTATACTATAATCATGTTAACTTCAATAATAACCCTGTTTGTTTAAAGGATAATCCTGTCGGTTTGAAAAAATAATTATGATTAGGTCGAAACAATGATAATCCAAAAAATAATCCTTTTAGTTTAGTTCATTTTTTATATTAGTTTAAAGAAAATTTTTGTTTGTTTAAAGAATAATTCTGTTTAAAGAATACTCGCGTTAACCTAAAGAATAATCCTGTTAATTTAGAGAATAACTTCCTTGTTTAACCAGTAAATAATCCAACAAGATTAAACAAGTTTGATAGAATAATCCTGGAAACCTAAAAAAATGTGTTTTTTTATTAAAAATCCTGTCGGTTTTTAAGAACTATCGTGTCGATTTGGTCATGAGTTCACAGATCATGTTTTCACTTGCTTGGATATTAGAAAATCTAACAATTATTTGGCGATACAGTTTTTTAATGGATGTGCCAGTGAACATGTACTCGCTATAGGTCCGAGCATGGTGTACTGTTATTGTGGTTAAACGTATTGCTGTGGTGAATACTCATCAAATCCACCAATTAACTTCCCGCGAAATAGTTCTAATATAACATCGAGTAACGGTACCTTCATGATTGACATGGATTACAGTATTCATTTAGTGGTCAGGGACTCAGGGGTCAGTCCTCGCTTGTCCGAAAAAGACATCAATGGTTATCTTCAATTTAACTGCCCAGTGCAAGAGTAATGTAAACTCAGAAGAACGAAAGACTAATGTTTATCTTAATATTTCGGCGATGTATTTGGCGATCACCAAAATGAGTCTTTCGTTCTTTTTGTAATATGCCAAACTTGCCAGATGTAGCCAGGGATTCTTAACAGAGTCAAAACTCTTATTGTTTCCCGGATGATCCAGTAAAGGCACTGCAGGGGATACCGTCAGTATTTTTAGGTTAGTTCAATGAAATAGAATAATACGGAATCCGAGGTATGGAATACACAATGAGAGAAGGTTTGTTAAGTTATATAATTCCTCTTAATGGTTACCACGGTAGCACGTCAAATGTACTGCAGTCATAGATTAACCGTCGCGGTGATTGCTGTATAAGCTATAATATTTTATGTGAATTTGTAGTGATTTTCTTTATATTCAAGACGGCAGCATGATGTGTGCACAGCCGATTTCATTTACAGACAGGCAAACCACTGGGCATTGTCTTTAGACAATACGCATTCACATTAGTAATATCTTCAGTTATCGATTTGCTCTCCCTAAAGAGGCAATTATTGATCATGATTAATAATAGCCCCAGCATGATGGCAATTTTGTCATGTAACTGGTATTATAGAGTATACCAGTGAAAGTTCAGTTGAAGACTCTGCAATTTGCCTTCCCTTCTTATTAAAAATCTGACATGACAAAAACGGCTTCTTACTAATAAAGTAAGTACTTATTTTAATACTTTAATTATTTTACTAGGATTTCCAAAAACACCTCCTCCACAAAAATAAGTCACATTTATACAGCTGGTCATTAATTGATCAAATTGAAAATATAAGAGATTATAGTTTTAGAACACAACTATCGAAATCCATTATGTGGGTTTCTGATCAGTTAAAATACTCACCGTCTCGCCAATATTCTGTTAATGTCCACATATGTATAAACCATATACGCCGTTAAACTGTCCACATCTCTTTCTCATGTTTGTAGTCAAAAAATCACCAAAAGCAAATCAAGATTTGCAGATCTTTTGAAATACATACAACAAGCCAGGCAAAAACATAATAAGTTACATGAAGGGTACCAACAGCTACTAGCAGTAACTTTATCCGACAACACCGCCTTCGTCTAGTTTAGACGTCTAAGGTTTCCAGTAGCGCTGGTTGTCGAGCAACGGGCGGTCCGGTTCACTGACGTTTAACTATGTCAGCTACCGATCGCTTCCAGCAGGCAGCCCGTTTAAGTGGTCTTTTCAGCCGTGTGTGTGAAATACTCCGGCGTAAATATTGGTAGTGTGGCTCGGTATTCACTCTGGCGTCTGAGAGAAACTCTATCTCCAGGCTCCGTTAATGAGGCTAAACTATCATTGAGAGAGTCGCTATTTCTGACTCAGTTATTTATTGCACCTTCTTAGATCTCAAGTGTCGTCGGTCATGAGTGATGTCGTTTTAATTGCATATCTCATAGCCCAGCTTGCACTGATTTTGTATTACAGGTATGCGGAGTCTGTTCGTCTCCACACAGCACAGGTGTATGGTTACGCAGGGGGGTGGAACATCCTCGATTCCAGAGCGATTAATGACCCGCGCACGACACATGTATTTATGAGGCCTTTTTTTTAAACATTAAAAAATGCTACTTAAACGTGCTCAATCCCTCCGTGATAAACAAAACATCGGTATATGTTTTATTTGTGATTTTTCTCTACTACCTTTATCGAGACAAATAAATGATGTACAATATTAGCATCTCCAGAAATAAAGACTGGATCGATCAACATAAAGATACGGAATCTCAAGATATCTGCTAGGTTCGAGACATTAGCACAGTAAAAAGGAAAACAACTCAACCAGAAGCAAATACAAGGGTTAATCCAGTACACTCTATAATTATTCTTTAAGGTTTCTCTACTTAGAAAAATTTAAAAAATTTTTCATAAAACCATTACGACAAAAAAGGTTCTTTGGTATAAGAAGACAAGGGAGAAATAATTGGAAAAATTACTGTTAGGGTTCCATACAGAACCATAAAGGGTTCCACCGGAGCATTGGCTGAAAATACTTAGGAGGTTCTATTTGAGCCATATTTTTAAGTACAGTTATGATGTAATTACGTTATTTACTTTTGTCACGAACCATGTTCTTTACCAGCTATTTTCAACGGATATGACGTATAACAGCACAGACGGCGCAAGACCACCATTAATTTGCCATAAGCTGTAATGGTAACGTTTGGCCCCACAGCTCCCTAACAAACTTTCTTTGAGCGAAAACCCCTGGCACATACCTTAATCGGTGCTTTTGGACTTTTGAGTTAAAATCTTGACATGGCATGACCGTCAAAATTTTGAGTTACAGAGGCTGCAGTGTGACATATGTTGTCAAGCTGACTCAGAATGTAAACAACAGCCCAATCACCCCTCCATCAAATGGGGATAAATACACCTTAATGTGACTTATTTAGGCTATAATATTACACTGGCCAGATACCTCCACTTCACATCAATACTAAATACTCCACCAAAAACAAGTTCCCAGGACCAGAACAAATAAAACAAGACAACACACCATTTTTAATAAGAACTATATTCGAGGGTGACGAAACGGAAGTCAATAATGGTGGTCTTACGCCAGATATATAGTTGAAGAGTTGGCTATGTGTTACCCAGGCGGTAGTTGAAGAAATATAAGGTTATTAACTACAACAACCTGATGCGGCTCGTTCACATAGACAACCTATGTGCTTTTACTACTCCAGGGCCCAGGAGCTGAAAACCAATATTAGTGGCTAATAGCAGAGTAAACCAGTAATCCAGGATTAGAGACATGCCTTCAACGTGGAGGGATGTCATCCAAACTAGAATTAATTTTAATAGTGCGTTGAACACTGGCCTCAGGGCTTTAATGAAATAACTGGTAATCAAAGTAATAAGTGTTGTTTTCTGTACGATCAAAGGTCAGGGAAATAAATATTAATCTACATTCTAGACTAAATACAAATAATGTTTTTTCTGCCTTTATGTCTATTTCATGAATCAACATGTCTTTATTAACATAGCACACGTTGATACCATTCTTCAAAACGGTAATGTTTAGTCCCATGGGGTCTGTATGGTTCGTTTCCTGTCTTGAAAAGATAAATATATCTTGTTCTGTATGCGTCGTGAGCCAGTAAACTGCCTTCCGTGAAGATATAATTACACAGTCTATTGTAGGAACCACTCAATTTATCCGCATTACCAGACATCACCTTTTAAATGAGTATAGTTAAGGCAAGCCATTAACCTGACCGACTGATGTAACAATTAATGAGTCCGGTGCTTCAGGGCGAAATCAGTCACATTTACGCAACTAGATATACACGTAATATGCTTATAAAATAAGGAATTTTCATTTTATTTTATCTGGGATTCTCTTAAAATAAACTAAATTTAAACCGATTATTATCCTCTTGTATCCAAATCGCTGATCTTGACTGGTAGCGACAGAGAAACGCCAACGAGTCACACAGATTGACTCATTCCGATAAAACATAAACAAAACTAAAGAGCTTTTGTTGATTATTGTATACCAAGATCTGATTCAATGTTCAAATTTGGCAAACAACGCCTTAAAGAGCAAATTTCTAATTAAATACGGATGTTGATAATTTAAATGCTATCTCATCAATAAAGCTGTATAACTTTCGTGTGACAGATTTTGTGACATATGACAGTAATTTTACTTTAGTCAGCTCCAATATTTTCCTTTGTAATGTGAATCCGACAAAATATCAGAAAAGAAAGTTGACATTGACAACTCGATGGCCTCAGTGCATGTAATCGCATTTGATGGCAGCAAATTTAAGCCGTTACTAAACTCGACAGTTAGCATTTGAATGGCAGCAGACTGAAAGCCTTCTTACTGTGGTGCCAAACTCTGCGGACTCTCAACAACGATGTTATAAGGAGTGCGTCTTCAGAAGGCAAGGTGCGTTAGACAACCGGCGAATTATAAACAGCAAGGAAGAGCTCTATCATCGTGATGCCCAACTCTGGTGAATTAAAGATCGTTTGAAATGTTTTTGTTACTTTTGTTAAGCTTTACCTTAATTAGAAATTAAGAACGAACATAAGTACTTTGGAACCATGACAATTTTACTGTGTTCTTATGTTTTTATTTTCAGGTAGTTTATGAGTTTACACTCAGCGAATCTGACATTAACTGAAGTTTAATTTATTTAATGAAGCCCAGCATATTTTTGGCTTCATTAAATTAATTACAAACATATAATTGTAACTCTTCTTAAACTCTTCTTAAACGTTAAATACTCCGGCGAGCAATTAGTGACTACATATTTGACAAGAGAAGATTCATATCAGACCTTCCAATTATCAATACCTAATCCAGTAAATCAAATAGAAGTGCCTGTGGTTGACGACTGATCCATTTGGAACTCATGTACTTTAAACCGGTTCTACAAACCATATGTTAAGTAGGAGAAATAACATGAAACAAGGGTACCTCCAAAGTCGTCCATCAATATAGTACACCAATAATACCGTTTACCTAATCACATCCGAAACACAGGCCGGGACGGTTCCTCAAAGTGGTTCCCTGGACAAATAATATCTTCGACTCATTTTAAAAAATGAGGGAGTTTGTCCTACATGGCAAGACGTTCACATAACAGTATAAGTCACTTCAGCAAATGAATTATGTTTAGACAAATACTACTTTCTCTCTATTAATTATGACCACACCTTTGTTGATGATATGTACATGATAATTAATGACACTACTCTCGATTCCTTCCTGAGAGATTTTATACTAACTATCCAATCGGCATTTGACATTGGGTGTGGTTGGATAGGTGAGGAATGTTAAATTGGCTGATCTACATATATCTCCTCAGATGAGTTCTGTATCTCTAATAGTCTAACATGCATCAAGCCTTATTCAGAGATACAAAGTTAGTTAGTTTGTTTGTTTGATTGGGGGTTTAACTTCGTACTCAGGGGTTTTTCACTTATATAACGACGGATTGTCCACGTCACACTGTCTCTTGCCTCATGATGGTGGAAAACCGTGATGAGACCTCGTAAAACCCACCCCTGCAAATGCCGGACTCACGTCGTGTGACTCACTCATATACCTAATGATTGACAGACGGACTCGATCCCCTGAACGGTAAGGAGTAGGATGAGTAAGCGCACACGCTACCACTAAGCCACGGCCGAGGACCGATACAAAGTTAGACTGTATATAACTGTGTAGTTTTATGTTTTCTCATTTAGCGGCCATCATGGACTCAATTAGTACTGTACAGACCAATTTGATATACTAAACTTTCAAACTTTCATATATGCCAAACGAAATCGTCAAGGACAAAAAGACAGTTCAAAATTTCTCTTGCCAATCGGCTTTTCTCTCTCTTGCTCCAGTCTGTAGACTTGAACTTATGGCAGAAGGACAAGTAAATTTCACATGAATGCATATTAAAATGATTAAGAATTTATTCGATAGGGATATTAAACTTGTATAAAGCCGGTAAGGCAATTAAATAAAAGACACCAGTGCTTCTTCGAATTCCGAAGTAGGTAATTACACAAATTACATATCACAAATCTCCCCAGATTACCTTAATTTTTGGGGGTTTTTATATACAAAGTTATATATTTGTATGAAGGATTTGATCAAAAGTTTTACACAGGCAGTAAATTCAATCGCAGTTCAATTAAAATTTAGTTAAAGCATTGACAACCGACCTGTCATTCAAAAACAGGGTCACACATTACCTACTGCTATAGAATAATATCATTAAGAAAAGGAAAATGTGTACTGCCACCTTCACTATGGACAATGAGCCTCGAAACTTTAATCAATGTGAGCAGAGCTTATTTTCATTTGGAATGTAAATAACGATAAATCAGCTGATATAAAAAGTCAAAGTTCGGAGAGACACACGCAGTTTTATATGTTCAATTTTGAAATGTTGGATATATAGGGCATGAAAGCCTTGTTCTCTTATTCGTAACTTCCGGGTACCACGTCAAACTCTGGCACTATTTCTTGAATACCGATCCTTCAGAACAGCATTTTAGTTGATACTTGGCAACTTTTTAACTTAACGTTTATGTAGGACTAGAAACGATGTAGTGGGAACCCGGTAGTGGAGTACATTATGGAAATATCTCCGATCACATGACCTGGCTTACAGGGCATATTTTGTCTACACAAAGTGTCCGATAAATCTTATTTCTCAAAAGTACAATAAATGGTAATTAGTGAAAGCTTTGCTTCAGTAAGGGTTTATCTCCAGTAAGACATGCATGATGTTTATACTTTATATAAAATATAGTTTATATTCACCCAGTCTGGAATATCCGAGCTCGTGCTACTGTGGTGACAGACGAACAGTTTTCTACTGTATAACTGTTTTCTGTTTGCACGAAACATAAAAAGCCGATCTGATGAGATATTGATGGGAGATTGACCATCTGTCATTTTTCTTGTGGTAGACCTATATTAGTTGATTTTTTTTCATCGTGGCGCATTGATTTGCAGGCATTAAAATTGTTCCACAGAGAAAGCAGATGAGGAAAACTATCTCTTGAACGTTTAATATGAAAAATAAATCCCACTGACACAAGGATGTCGATTTGTTAAAACTTATGTTCTAGATAACCTCCCTGAGTCCAGGAACTACATTGACTTCGCGTCGCAATGATCTGAGGAGGAGTGATGTTGGTAGACTTCGGTTAGATCCTTATTTACAACTGAGTATGTGTTCATACCAAGGACACAAATAATAATTGCGTTTTTAACAGGATCCCATGGTTGTAGACTGACAGCTGATATGATGTAGCGCGGGTTTATTCTTTGAACATCATCACATTTTGTCCTTACCAACTGTCGCTTACATTAATTACTATGTTGTTCTCTCTGAAAAGGCAGACAGTGGAAGCAGAAATAACGACTGCAGTGTAATATAAATCTAATATTCGTATTTCATTTTTGAGTGGTTTGGTTGTGTTCTGTGTTCTGTGTGTTCAATGTGTGATAAATCGGTAGCATGGGTGTGTTGGGAGCAGTTCAAAGTAGATGAATGAAATTATGTCATGTCAATAAGCGGAAGAGTTCGATCAGTGAGTTAATGGAATCGGTATAGCTGGCTGAAGTTCATTATTGCCACAACGCTGTAAACCTTCAGCCAATCGCCACTGTAATAACCAATAATAAAAGACCAATAAAATGCTCCTATAGTTAGGACTACCACTGAGGCGTTTAACATAGTAAAGTAAAGAAACAAGAATGTATTTTGAGTTTTTGACTCAACGTTTTGGTGGAAACGGTTCCTAATGTTATCACTACCAAGGAAGAGTTTAACAGAGTAAACTCTAGTAAGAGGAATTCATTTGGAGTTTTTGGCGCGACTTTCTAGTTGCAAACTTTTATTTGATCAATAAACCGAAACGTTTGGTCAAAATGAATTCATTCTTTTTCTTCTGAGTTTCTGCTATGCTTCTACTAAAACAGCTCCTTAATATGCAATTATATCTTCAGAACTTGGGCCTAAAGTACAGATCTAGATATTTAGTATTTGTTCACCGAATTTCGATCCCTTTCTCCCTACAAACTAAGTATGGCATCACCCCAGGATTATATGGATTATATAGACGTCTAGACGCATCTGGTCACCTCTCCCGAGGCAAACTTCATTTCTGTTCACCATAAACCTACTCATACCTCCATACAGACAGCTTCCATCACAAGTAGCATACCTGTAAGTACCCAATACATCATAAGTCTATCCATTACAGCTCAGCTATAAGACATAACATATTCCGTCCTCAACCCCTCGATATGCGAAAAACAACACATAATTAGATGCCCACTGAGAGGGGCAAAGGGGAGGGCAGAAGCTAGTACCCTAGTTTCGGTACGGGGGGAGGGGGGGGGGGGGGGTCAGGAAGGGTTATACACATAAAACACATTTGATCCCACACAACAGCCTTTTGGTACTAGTTTTAATCATCAATAAAATTCTATTCAAGGCTTTAAAGTTGCTCTACAGAAACATCAGATTAAAAAAAGCGAAACCGCTAAAGTAAGATTGCAGAACATAAAGCAATCCAAGACTCCGGATTGAACTGTTAAAACATAGACAGGATCAATGTCCATCCATAGTGAAGTCATCTAAGCTTTAACCAGTTTTGCACTCACAACTGCGTATCTTAACTCAGCTTGCTATTATATAACACTCAGTGTATAACCTACATAAACAAAGCCCAGGCTTGATTCGCACAAAAACCTGATCTGCCAATGTTTCTTTCTGAGGAAAGCTGATAACACGGAAACCGGGTCAAGTTGATGCCCTGGACAGCGGATACAATGTACTTACGGTATCGATTCTGTTGACAAATTGGATTTCCTTAGACTGAACTTTTTCATGCTTGAGACCTAATTGACTTTTTACACACCCAGTTGACTTAGGAGGAAGAATTGGCATGATTTCAAAGTGATCTATTCCCAAATGACTGGGAAGGGAGAAATACTAAGAGGTATACTTGCATGGTGAAATCAACTGCAATCTAAGAATTTCAGGGGACCTGTATCTCTAAACATAATGAGGTTTTTGAATTCGGTTAAATATTGCTTCAAACACTTTTACCACTGATAGGGAGCATTTTCTGAACTACAGATCCAAACATCTGCCATATGATTATCATTTATACGTAGTTCACTTGGAGGAAGGAAGGGTGCTCTGGTTCTTCATAAACTAATCGACACAAAATTATCTTTTTTGGGGGGGATAACACTTTCTTAGTTTGAACAGATTCCAGTTCAGAAAAATGTGCAGGTTGAAACCCGTCCGGGAATCGAACCCTCGACTCTCATAGTAAGGGGTCGAATCGCCAGCAGTAAATTCAGGCCACCTAGACCACCCATCAGCACAGAGTATAGGAAAGCACTAGTAGTTTCAGGCACTGATTATAGAACTCGACTTGAATTATAATCAAATCATTTTCATATCCAATCCAACACTATGTTGACAGTAAACATTGTTTAACTATCCTGGCTGTGAACAGTTCATAGTGTTGGACCTATAAATATATATCTAGAACATGTGGCAATTGAGTCGAAGGTCGAGGTGCCAATGATTGCGTGGGTTATCGGTGATGCTGGCTGTTAATAGGTTCTTGACCTGTCATTCAGACTGGCTGAGTGATCGACTATGGACCAGTGTGTTAATCACTGGTTGAAGATTCGCACAAAGCGTCAACGACTGGAAGTACAGGGTTGTCAACCGGCCATATGGTCATCCTGGTGTACCATTGATTGAGTGTGATATGATTTGGTATGTGGCATAGGCTGGGTGAAAAGTCGGCTAGAGTGTCAATGATTCTCTGAGCTGAATAGTCAATTTACAGAGACATCCATTACGTCCTGTGTATAAGGGAACCGATCTAGACAGTTATATAGTATTTGTAAGGACTTTTAAGTGCGAGTCGCGCAGGCGAATGGAATTAAATTGAAAGAAATTGGTTACATGGAACTGGTCTACAGACTTGTAGTTTGAAGATTATCAGGGATCCACCTACATATCAAGAGTGTATCGGGTACTGATCGCCACATAGTCCTATTAACGTCCTATCCAACACTGTATCGTCAACAAACAATTGGAATTTACTATTCAGAAAGCCTTAGCTAGCCCAACAGCCATTACCTCTTTTGTTGTTAGTTTAAATTATGTTGCCAGAGTGGCCAGTCGATACCAAAGAAACCATGGAGACGTTTGTCCACTGTATATGTCCAGACTCATATCAAAGTTCTTATTCAGAAATAAGTGTATTTGTTTGCTTGATTGGTGTTTAACGTCGTACTCATGTGTATTTCACTGATATGACAACGGATACAAAAACAGAACATCACAAACAAATCTGCTTCCCGTTACCCTTTAGCTCTGCGAACACCAGGGCAACAGAAAGCAGCCTCTTTTCTCGCCTCTTACGATCGACCGAGGAAGCCGAGGGAGTATTCTGCAGGGCCGTGGCCCACCTGCTCCCTCACGGGACGGAGTTGTTAAAGGAGACAAGTGCTCATTTAAGTGCGGTGCAAGTTGGCGGTGCACTCATGCTTAAGGATGTGTGCGATTACAGTAGTGCGCTGCAGCAACGAACTACTAAAGGATTGTATGTTATTAAGTTCTAAGACACCAATGCTTCTCTTCACACAAAACTGCCCTCCGGCAAAATTGAGGGTCGGGTTACCAGAAACACAAATATTTTTCCAAACAGCCTACGACATAGGCCTACTTACATGTACTATAATGGATACAGAACTCTGCAGACAATCATGCATGTAGCCTACTGTAACAGTAGATCTATCTAAATTTGATAGCACTGATTCAAATATCACCTGACACACCTAGTTACAGTGGGTTTACTTAACATTTACTTAATTTCAAAACTACGAAAACCACTGTAAAGTGGAAAAAGGGGAGGAAAATTTATGGTACAGCTTAACTCGACGATTGTCGTTTTAACATAGTCGAATTTATCTTTAGTCAGCTTGACCTGAATAAGCCGGGGACAACACCCTGCAAAAACACTTAGGAAATAAACTTTTTCCATGACAGCTGACTAAAAAAATGGACATTTCTTTCTTAACTTACCTTGATAAACAACTGAATCTCTGGCTTTTCGTCACTCATGGTGAACAAAACCCGGTGAATTTGAGACCTTTCTTAACTCGTACTTTAAGACTATCTTCTCTTCGAATGACGCAGGGACCTCGCCCTTTCTATAACCGCACATGCGCGACATTGCCGGAAGTAATAGACTGTCTTAAACAATGACGTCGCGTAAACGTGGAAATCGGCGGGAGAAACTATGACACAACTTCGCGCCTATAAGGAATTCCCTGACTAGGTTTCATATGCAAAGCTTAAATGTCCCAAATAAATGTTTATTTTGTTTGTCGAATCAAATCAAATCAAAGATTTTATTAATTGTTAGTCTATTGTTAGTTAATATTTCTCTCGGAAATTCTCAATTTTTATGAAGTCGAATATCAATCAGAAAAGCCTTGTGTAAAGTCAAAATATATACTGCCTTACATTTGAGGTACATTTGGGTACATTGGCAATGAGTGGAAACTTTGCTGTATGCTTGGACAGAGTTACTTCCCCATGCTATCTGATCAGTAGGCCCGAAGTGAATGTTTTGCTCGGTCTTTCTTAAAATGAGATCGAATATCACTTTTTAAAAACTTGGTTAAGCATAAAAAAGGTAATTTTAAGTTATGCGCCGAACATTGGGGTACGTTTGGGTTACATTGCTGATTGGGATAATAAGTGCAGAGAAATCAGTAGGCCCTATACTTTCATCCACGGTTAGTAAAAAGAAATAGCTAATTTCAGAACAGAAAAGATGTTTACAGAAACTTGTCTAGTTACTTAAATTGTTTACGGTGTTATAGCTATGGATAAAAGCCTTATAGGCCTACGCATATTCATTGTAACACTCATTTCAGTAAGAATTAAAGCTATAGGGAGCGCATTTCAAATTATTACAGCGGTATGAACATGTTTAAGTAGGTCTATTTTAAGTTTTGAACTTTAATTGAAAATATATATATAGTGCCTTGCAGGCAAACGATGGTATAGTTCTTAATAACGTCTCACCTTCTCCGTTGTTAATATATATTGATATACATAGGAGCCTATATACACTGGCCGTTTATTTTTGCCTTAGTAGGCCTACTTCTGAAACAAATACAAACCTAGCACAATGTATGGAGCTAATTCGATTAGAGAATTACAGTCAGAAACTTGTCTCTGGGAGATATCTAGACAATAAGTTGATTTTTCGATTTTAATTGATTTACATCCCTGTGCCAGTGTGACTGCTTTTAGAAATATATATCGGTATATATAAATAATAAATAAATAAAACTGAAACAAAGTGTGAACTCGATATTAAAGTTGTTTTAAGTTCTGGCATGTTATAGGAGGTAAATATACGTGGCGGCAATTCGCTGATGAGTGATTTACTGTTATGCCAATATTGGCGGTATCTCTGGATAAATTGTTTTAGCGGCATTTAGAACCTGGGATAATAAGTTAGACTTTATGGTTTTACACCCAGAAGTTGAAAATGCACCAAGTCATACTTAATATGCATGGTATATATCTTTGATAAACTTTGTAGATATACTGCATGGATTGGGTATTCATAGATTGCTGGAAACCGATTTCACTTAAATCATGTGTGGTATAAGATTCCCCAATGTGTGCGTTATTGTTGTGCGAAGACATGGATTGCCGCTAATTGGCGTTAATTAAAAATCTGGTACATCTAGTCTTTGTAAGCAAAATGCGAGAAGCATAAAATATCTTTAGAGCCTAGATGTAGGCCTACATACAAAATACCAGCAAACAAAAACTACATTTTATTAAATAACAGCATGCATGAAACAACAGGAGCAGCTATAATCTCAGCTTGTCATTCTTACTGATATTAGCCGGCTTATATATAGGGAACGTTTTCACAAGAGGACGTTTTGAAAATGGGACGTTTAAGAAGAGGATGTTATTATGCCGTTTGAGACGTTTAGACTGATGTCGTCCTATATATAGGTCCCGCTTAAATCTCAACCCATGCAGAAGATTGGAACTTGATCCGCCGCTATCGTGGCTGCTCAAAACGCATATCTGATTTCCCACTTTTGAGCAATGTAAACTTAGTTGGGATGGATTGGATTGACTTTCGTTGTCCCTGAACCTGTCCATCATTTTAAAACCATTTTAAAGCTAATAACCAGGGGCTGGTAGTCCGAATCAAGCAGCTGATACACTGAAAATCGTAAGTGTGTTAATTTAGTCAAGCGATGAGTAATAGACATTTATAACGCACTTTGAGTGTAACTCTACGCAGTCATGCGAGTAAATGTCAATCGCAATGCATTGTGGGATTTCCCGCGAATGGAAGTGGACACGACCATTTTATTCGTCTGCTGAAGATCGAAATCAGGGCTTCTCAAATCTCAAAAGGTGTAGACCTAACAATAAAGAGTAGAATAGGCCTTCTAGGTCAGAGGTAGCAAACCTAAAATTTCCTAAGACTATATTTCCTAATTACATTCAGTACATGCATAGTCTTCGAGCAAATTTTTCTCTGACCTGTGGTTTTGGCTTGATGGTTGCTTAAAAATCTACAATAATTTTTCTTCAATATAGAAAATATTTGTTCTTAAACACACAGTGTGAGTGATTTTATGCTGAATTGTGGTTTGAGGTCACATTGTCTTTGGTGGGCACACAAAACCGATAATGGGTCACACATTGGAAATGAAACTGAGATGGAAACCTCAGTTTTGTATAACAATCTAAATGAAACTGAAAATTATGTGATGAATTTGAATACAAATTTTAGCATGTCAAATACTATCCAAGGACTTTGTAACATTAATGTCTAACCATCTAAGTTTATATAAATCTCTAAGTAGGGCATAAAGCCACACAAAACAATTGTATAGTTTGTTTTAGAAAGACTGGGCACAATGTCAACTGGTATATTGATTATTATTGAATGAAAATTGTATCAGACTTGTTGATTATGATTAAAGCTCAGAAAAGATTTAAATGTAAATGAGGTATTTTATGATTATAATATAGGCCTATATAGTAGCTAAGCAGGTCCTACTACCTCTTCCTTGGGTGGGGTGGGGGGTCCAAGTGGGGAATTTTCTAGAACTGATGATTATGTTTTGTTTAAAATATATTCAATATGTATGTTTCAGCTCCTAAATGAGTTTCAAAGATTAACCTACAAAGACCCGGCTCAGCTAGAGGAAACATTATTCTCTGTGGCTAAACAAATTCTTCATGTGAGCAGATCTTAAAGAAATAAAAGTCTTTCATAGAGAGCTTTTAGTAGGAGGCGGAAAAGGGGACAACACAGAAAGCCAAATCTGGTAAGGACATGACAGTTTGCCTACCACTAACAAGTAATGAGTATCTTTGATAAACAGCTTTTAATTCATGAAGTTAGAAACACATTTTGTTCACAAACCAATCTAGCATTACAGAAATGAATCTATTATGATAACAAACAGAACTGTGACTGATAACATGGCATGATGACAAGTAATAGGTTTTTCTCTGTTCATTGTGACTGGTTATGAAGTTACAGGGATTGAGGGATATAATAATAAATATTTTACTTTATTGTCACAAGGTAACTGTATTTGGTACCATGCTTAAAGAAAACTGTAAACATTAGTTTTGTGACTCATAACTAATACATATTATTTTTGTAAATAGAACAAATGCGAAATTATACAATGAAAGTAAACCATTTGTTATCGAGAATGTTATAAAGTAGCCTATTGCTCTAGAACTCACAGATCCATTTTTATTTTTTTCAGACATACTCTGGCTGGAGCATTGGGGATCTTGTCATACCTTTTCTGGATTTGATGACAGGAATTATTTCATTACCAAAGCTGTAAGTGTATTTTATTATTAACATCAAGCAAAATTAAAAAAAAAAAAATGAATTATGAAATGTACCTTTTTTATGTTTTAATGGTTTTGTGAAGAGGGAGACTAAACTAAAGGGTAATTCACCTGTCTCCAGGGACACGTTATTTTAAAAAAGATTTTTTTTTGATAAAATCAATTTTTTATTGATAAAAAATAGTGTTCACCTATACTTTGCTTCATGAGTCTTCAGAGTGACTTTTCAAACATTGATGTTTTCATTTTGGTAAATAATAGATATGATGCTTAATTTGCATCTAAGTGACTAGGTCCTAGTTTACCTTACACACAAAAAAGGAGGACAGCTGGAAATTGACAGGACACAGGTAGAAGACTAAACTACCTGTCTCCTAGGACAGGTGAAAAATTTAAAACCTTTCAACCCCTGGCTCTGGGACTTCTCCATTTTGGTACAGGTATATGGATAAATTTGTGGAATCAGTCTTGGAGTATTACAGCTGATAAAATTAAAGTTTTAATCTCCTCTTTTTGAGGGGATAAATAAGTTTGCTTTCTTGTATTTATTATTTTGTGTTATTAACAACAATACCTTTTTTTTACTTTTACAGATCTCAACTGAAATGACATCTTCAGTTATCCTTCAGACATGAAACAAATGTGCCATACAAGCTGAGGTTGTAACCATTTGTACAATAACAAACATTATTTTGGACACTCTTAAATGCCTCATTGGATCTTACTCTGCATGTAATTTGGCAGACCACAAAATAAAAGTAACAAAGTAATTTTTATTATTTGGATTTTAATCCAACATTGTGTATATTACGTTTACTAAAACTGTTGTGTAAAATAATTGCATGAATTTATTTAATAGAGCACAATTTAATAAAAAATCATTTAAGTTTAACACACAGTTTATTTGGTTAAAATTTAGATCTTAAAAACAGATGATATTTTACGACCACATAATGTAACCCCTTGGTTGGTGTTAAGATTGACAAACATGGACTCCAGACCATCAATGGCAGTTGTGCTACACCATAGCCGAAAAGGTTGGACAGAGATTTCTC
>JARFOD010075494.1:0-60678 GCA_031763545.1 Mopalia muscosa
ATTTTCTGAACTAAAATCTGTTCAAACTAAGAAAGTGTTATCCCAAAATAACGAAAATACTGTTAAACTTCACTTTCCAAAAGACACAAAAATTATTCATAACAGTACTTTGTTAAATATAAATGGAAATAAATTCGGAAATCCCGTGAAGGCTGATTTGGACCAAATTCAATAATAAACATTTGTTAAATGATATGTTTGGAGTAATATGCGATTGTATACTTAAATAATTCACCGTCAATACTGTTTATTTATTTCACCTAACAATATATCGTTTATTAATTCTATTGAAGTGTATAAATCAAAGAAGGTTATATAAATATTTGTAAGTTTTGATATTGCTGCATGCCCATAGTGTTACCAGCAACATCATGTATATACTAATATAGAATTTCCCGATAAACTGAAACCTTGTGTTTTAGGGCAGCATGTTTCCGTCATAGTCACGGTGTCTTTACTTAGAAATGGGGGAAACATTCAATTCCCCACAAAACAAACGCTTCACATGTTTGTTTGTGGTACTATCCGAGAAAATCTCTGTCATATGTAAGTAAAATGCACTTAACCAATCAACAAATCAAATATAGACTTATTTTACTTATCAGTATTTTCGTTATTTTGGGGTAACTTATGTTTCCATTTTCGGTTTTCTTTACAGATTCGTCACCAATGTCACAAAGGAATTTTCCTCCGTCATTTTGGAATAGTGCTTACCAGCCTCCGTCTACCTTAACTAGTGCCCATCATGACTTACAATTTACCTCGGATCCTTATATATCTACATCAATACATGGGTTAACAGGACTACATCATCAAGACCCTTGGCACTATTCTATATCCTCACAGACTCACGGCTATCCTCACAGGCCAATGCATGACTTTGCTTACTCAACAATGGCTCCCCCAAGTAGATACAATCCTCATTATAGTTCTCTGTTAATGCAGCCTTCTGCAGGACGTTTAGGGGCGTGTGATATGTCTAAACCATCGGATTCATGGAGTTCGCGCTACCACAGTGACCATCGGTTAGGTCCCGAATTCACAACGCGGTCACATCTGGAATCCGGGTTATCAGGTAAGCAATTGATTAATTAAATTATCAAATAGTCGATTAAAATTGCCATATATACTCTTATTAGTACATCAAGAACAGGTTGGGGATCAGTTAGCAAGTAAACGGTTTTCGTATTGGTAGCTACGCCACGTGTTAATTATTACATTGTAGTTTATTACTTTTAAGGTAATTATTATATGTGAATTGACTCATGAGTCAGTATTAGTATCGATGTCAATTTAATATAATGCCCAGGTGGCATTTGCTCACAACAGCTTAACTTTAAATTACCCTGTTGCCCTAGTGCTCGGGGTGTTTAATGGCACCGGGAAGCTGATGCGTTGATGTATCTGTGTTTTCTCGTCTTGTACCTGTCCTGTATATTGTCTATCTCTGTAGCCAATGACGTCTGGAATGGGTTTCTTCACTCATTGGACTGTCAAGTCTCCATATGAGTGAAGTGTTAAACAAACAAACATGTAAAAAAAAACAGAGACAATTTTGAAATGAAATCTATTACATGCGTAATTGTTGCAGTAAAGCATTATAATTGTTGAAAGAATATTTTAGGCATACAATTCATCCGGAGGCCTAATATATGCAGTTTGCCGCCATAGGGCCGTTTAGTTCATTATTTCGTTTAAGATTCGATCTCTTACAACTGATGCTGTCTGCCCACAAGACTAGTTTATTACTATCTTCTGCCATATTCCGCTATATTGTTATTTTAAAAAATAAAAGTGTTTAATTGCCATTTTAATTAGCTTTTTGCCATCGGACCTGATAGATCGTCAACTAGATGCTATAGTCATCTATACAAAAAACACGTTTATAATAAGCTCACTTAGTGTATGTTTGGCTACAAGACCAATGTGAAGTATTTATTTTGATCTTAATTGATGTCTTGCTTATATGAAGTTAGTTTTATCAAGTGCTTAAGATAAGTTCTGTGCATTTGGAACAGTGTACATACACATAAAGGCCTATATTGCTAGACAAATAGACAAAAAAGAAACAAGCGATTGACAACAAAGACATTGGACAATACGTTTGTATATCCTCATTTCCATTTATTTCGGTATTTGCTTTTACTGAGGGGTTTTTCTTGTGTATAGTCAGTCCAGTAATTGAACATGTATGTAAACATACAATACTGCAGCTTGTTCATATAAACACAGTTTACTAAATTGTTTTAATAAATCATTTGTCGATAAATTTCAGGGAAACTGTGGCAAATACGTTATTATGTAAGCTTCGTGCGAATTTATAGTTATATGTTGTTAACAAAGACTTCTAAGTCTGTTGTGAAACTTATGCTGGAAGCGACATTGGGTTATGGTTAGAACAAAAAAAGATGTTTTGACAAAGGACCAACTCGAGTAATATTTAGCGTTGTGGATGTTTTTACTATACACTATAACAGACCCTACTGAGCTAGGATATCGAATTTTACGGTCCCTGTTTCTTAACTTCACTTTTTTCTCCACCATATGCCAATCATATATATATAAAGGACTACTTCTGCCTAATGTTAGTGGGGTTTTTTTTCCTTGACGCCATCTGGGGTAAGCTCGTCGGCTTAGATCATTTCAAGATTTTTTCTGCCACTTAAGACAAAAACATAAAACAAACGAGTTAATACAAAAACATGCTATAGTTATATATTATGTACTGTAGCCTAAAAGTGGTATACCATTGCCGAAGTGCACAAAACGCCAAACTGAGCTTAGAAACGGGATTTCCTTATTGACTTTATAAAATAAAGTTTTAAATATTTTTTGGGATGTAATTATGCCTTTTGTGTATCAATACAATGACCTTTGCTCAGATATATTGTGCCATAAAAAACAATCAAAATTTAAAATATTAATTGCAAATTCTTGTAAAAAATGTCATCCCATGCTAAATCGATAGCTTTGTTTCTTGGAAATTAGCATACAATAAATACGAAACAATGAAATAAAATTACAAAAATGTTAATGTCTAAGGCTATCTATATACATTTCAACTTGTTTGACAAAATACTAACTAGGAAAGAGTATGCCAGCCATATATCAGGGGAAGAAAAGGCAAGTCAAATTGATTCTGGTTTTAAATTTAAAACACATTACACTTCAAAGACTTTTTTGCCGCCAATTATTAGATCATTATATTTTTTTAAAAAGAAAACTGGCAATTAGCATGACATATGTTTTGTGAATTTTAAAGCTGCATGTACTTAGAAGACAAGCTAAGCGACATGGACAGACATTTCGAGCATTTCACCCTGAGCATTAACTCACCATTGTGGTCATACATATACCAAAGGCAGAGTTCGCTCGGATAACATAGTGTATATACCTGGTTTATTTATGGCATGAACGTACTGTTTTTGAACAATTGAATGATAGTTAATTGCACAATCGAACAAGAAGAATGGTTTATTTATTTATTTGTTTACTGTTTATTTATTTATTTATTTATTTATTTATTTATTTATTTATTTATTTATTTATTTATTTATTCATTTATTTCTTGTTTGTTCATTTGTTCTCTTACTTTTTATATATTAACTGCGGGTGTTGGGAGGGGGGGGGGAGGGGTCACTATTTTTGTTCATTTTAGAGTAACTACATTTAAATATTGTTGTTATGTTAATTAATGTTGCAGAGGAATATTTTAATTCAAGCAAAAAAAAAAAAAAATGGGTGTCTCCCCGGGGATGCGAACCCAGGACCTGCGTCAAGTATACCATAATATAGACTAGCTGCATGGTCATTGCGACCAAACCAATTTACAGTTTACTAGTATCGCTACATTTTTAACCAAGTTTCAGCGAAAATTTTCAGTATTTTCATATATGGCTTCAATCATCACAGGTATGGTCTAGTTTTTACCAACAGCTCTCTTCAAACATCATAATGATTATAACTTATTCAATAAAATAAATAATTTCTCCCAGTCTCAAAGACTTATGGTATTACTGTAATAATTTGGACCCCCATTAAATAGTTACCTACTGCTAATAACAACAATTTTGGCGTGTCATTTTATATATTAAGCTACAATAAATTTATTACGTGCTGTGTAAGTGCTGGGTTTGATCGTACTGCATTTGGCCTATTTCCTCTTTATTTGGTGATGGGAGTGAAACAACATTAAGTGCAGCGTTCAGCCACAGTCAAACAAACAAACAAACTCCCTTTCAATTGGAAACTGTTTGGCTTTTTGAATATACTAATTTATAAACATTACAATAATCCTATAATCCTAATACTCTTATATGTAAGGCTTTAATGTTTATATTAACACTGTTGGTTTATCTTGTACTGTACATTTTGTACTCAAAATTTTACATAGTTAACCAAATAAGCTCATTAAATAAGCGATTTGCCCTTTGTTAAGCAAAGCTCATTACTCATAATAATTAAAGACACAAGATGAAAACATTTACATATTTCTAAAAATTAATCACCAGCATAGGAAAGTCGATTTATTAAACCCGATCATTAATCTCATTTCTAGATAAAATGCCATGCTCCATTGTATTTATTTATATTTATGCCTTAGTTAAATATATATATACAAAAAGTCACAACCTTATAATAGGTAACATTACAATATATACAAATTGAGGACAGTTCTTATGTTATGTTTATTATTTTGTTATATTAGCAGTTAACATTACAACATATGCAAATTTATGTTGTAATGGTCCGTTAACACTGAAAGATATTACGCTATTTTAGCAGCTGTGTAACAGTAATTTTTGGTAACTGGTAAGAGTACTATATAAACTGTATCTTAAAGTTCAACAGATAAAATTCTCCCACATAGTTTGAAACCCTGACTTTCAATGATTTTATTGTTGGTGTTGTTTGTATATTGTTGTTGCTTTCTTGTTTTGGGTTCATTTTGTTTTGTTTGTTTTTTTATGTTGGACTATATTGTTGTCATGTAAGCATAGTACAGATTTAAACTCTACCAATTGATCAATCAATCAATCATTCAATAAATCAATCAATCGATCAATCCATTTAGCCATGTATTGACCACCTCTGATCTGGTGAGTTCCGTTTGTTTTCAGTTATTTATAGCAACTGAATAACAATATACGGGGACAGCATTTAGACCAGTATTTTTGTAAAAAAACAATTTAACTAACATTGCAATACTCTAAACATTATACATTGTTCAGTAGGTTAAAATGTTGGCTATTCGGATTTAACTGACACTTGACGTGAAGAACTGACTGTTTGGAGCCCGTTTTGAGCTGGCCATATGGACACGTCTCTCTCACTCCGTTACACCTCAAACATTCCTCGGCAGTTTGTGGGGAAACCCTCTAGGAATCCACTGACTTGAGTCAGTCCTCGTCTGTCTTTCTGCCTTAAGATAGTCTTCAATATGCCCATGGTCTCTTTGCCTTCTTGTACTCTGTATTAACGGTCAGAAGAACAAAACCGCACCAGTGGTACAGGACTTGTAAGAATTACAATATAAATATTTTCTGTTGAATTATTCAGGTACACAGTGGAAGTATTAAAGTAGAAAGTGGACGTACTAAGGTAGATAGTAGACGTATATTGAGGTAGATAGTCAAAGTATTAAAGTAGATAGTGGAACTATAAAGATAGACAGTAGCAGCATTGAGAGAGTGGAAGTATTAAGGTAGATTGTGGAAAGTATTCATATTGATAGTGCAAGTATTAAGGTAGATACTGGGAGTATTAGGGTAGATAGTGCCAGTATCAAGGTAGATACTCCAAGTATTAAGGTAAAAAGGGAAAATATTAAGGTAGATACTCAAAGTATCATGGTAGATACTGGACGAATTATGATAGACAGTGGAAAGCATTAAAGGAGATCGTGGAAGTATTCAGATAGATAGTCGAGTCCATAAAGGAAGTTATTTCCTGGACGTCCGGCAAAGTTTTGTTTTCTTTTGTTATAGGTTCTCAAAACTATGTCAACATATAATAACGTAAGCATGTATTTATTGCAAATTGCTGGGGTAACATCCATATCAGTCGTCATGTCTTTCTAATATATTTATCAAACATATGTGTTATAACATCTAACATTTCACGCAGATTGGTCTTTGGAGAAAACATACACCATCAGTTGCGTGGGCTTCATCTCAGGGAATCATGTGGCGAAATTCTGCTCGAAGTTTTTAATCACAAGATTTTGCTATATGGTTTTAGTGTGTGTGTATCAGTCAGGCTTTTTCCACAGCACTATAGTCGAATGTAGGAGTCTAGTCATAGTAAACTAGACCAACTTTTCCTTAATTATGAACATGAACCTCGTATGATAATCAAGTTATAAACACGTACATGCAGTTATTCCTATAATTTTGTTTAAGTTTTAAACACTGTGTCCATAATTAACGAGAATGTGACATTTGTCAAATGGTATCACGAGTTTTTATTTATTGTATGACTAAACAACGATAGTTACCACCTCGCCGAAGATATGTTATTTTTAGTGGTACCATTGCATAGGCCTTCATTTCCTTGAGCTGTGCTTGTATATAAATACATCAGGAATACAACGTTGTGAACATTTGAATTGTGATCTGGCTACAGCTGTAGCCTTTGTTGTGGGGTAGAAGTCAAGCGGTTTATTTAACTGACTGTTTGGGGGTATCAAAGGAAAGTTAACTGTTCAAGTTGTGGATGTGTTGACTAGGAGTACACATGCGCGCTGGGAGATTTCCCGAAGAGACCTTGGCTTTGCGCGAGTCCTCAAACGCTACTCTGCTAACTCCCCGTATTTCCCATATTGAAACAATTGTCCAAAATTACCGTACTCGGAAGGTTTCTGTCTGCTCCGTCCGTATCCGACTTCTCGCCCGATCTACATATATACAGTTCCCCGACATACATGTCTTGTCTGAGTACTCAAACAAAGTGCCTCCATTCTGCGGGTAAACTCTGTTGTGGAGAGTTTTCCTGTTATTGTCAAATACTTCCCACAAGACTTAAACATAGACTTTATAAAGTATACACTCATTGAGTTACCTAGTCGACTATGCGTAAACTACTCAAACAAACTACTTATCGTTGGTTTACAATTTATGCCAACTGTGTTAACCTATTATTTATGTAAATTAGTTCTTTAATGTTACTTTGTACAGCTGTTGTTTTCGCATATCCTTGGATTTGTTTTTATTTAAAAAATTAACTAATACATCTGGCACACGCACGTACATTTACTCAAAATATACATAATTCGACACATTTGTAAGTAAAATAAAAGCGTCGTATTTAAACAAGACAGTCTTGGAACAGAACTGAACGGTATCTTCAGTCATTTCTAAAGGCCAACAATGTCTAAGTCATCTTTGCAGACTCACAGTATCTTCGTTCATTGCTACAGGCTTGAAGTGTCTTCAGCCATAGTAGCAGGCCGACACTCTCAATCATTGCTATACAAGCAACGGTATCTTCAGTCATTGCTACAGGCCGACAGAATATTCGTTCATTGTTGATATTTGATATAGGCCGACACTATCTCAGTCATTACAACAGGCCCAGATTATCTTCGACAGCATCTTCTGTAATTGATTCAGGCATCTGGTATCTTCTGTCATTGCTACAAGCCGACAGTTTCTTCGTTCATTGCCACAGGCCCAAATATTCTCCAAAACTTATACATGCTTCAAAAAACATTCAAACAATTTATTGCCCAGGACCTATAGCATCTAGTTGCAGTCTGAACATCAACAGTGTATGGGTGTCCTGTTCTATACCTTACAACAAGCGTCCAAACAATGGAAAGCTATGCTAAAAGCCGTGTTTGGCTGTTTACTGTGGAGTGACAGTCTTGCAGAGAAGATTAAAAGACGGATCACGACCGGGTAAATTTGTACACCCCGCTGTGAACCAACATCAACACACAATGTTTCCTGGGGTTCCTTTTACGAAAAGACAATTATAAAGACAGCTTTTTTCTCCAAATGTACGTCGGGGAATTCTAAAAATGCGATAGAAGATTTAAAGTTCTCAACAAATTTAAGGCGACGTTTTAATCCTATTGTTTCATGCCTGAGAGAATTGAAGTGATTTTTAAATAGAATAATTCATATATAGTATACAGGCTGTACAAAAACCAGTACCACCGAATGTCTGTAAATTATGGATGTTGTTTATTAAAACGTGATAATTCAGCGAAATAGGACAAGTGAACAATACAAATGTAGGACTAATAAAGAAACGAAAACGGATACTTACAATTTCGTCGTGAAAGAGCGTAAATGTTGATGAATGCCGCTCTCAATGATAAAATTAAGATGTAAATACTATACAAACTTAATCATGGGATTTCATGTTATAAATGTATATAATAAATTTGATGAGCCAATACTTATTATGTATTCTATGCTGGAATTGCAATGGCCTCGCTCACTGTGGTCTTGAATATGCGTGAACACAACATTTTATATAGCCAAACCTCTTATTTAGGATTACATTTAGTCATTGACAAGTCTTACGTTGCTCTGCGGATGAAGTGTATAATGTTATCATTAGATGAATCAGAATTACTATTCTCAGTCACAAGTCTATTACGGATGACTGCACGTGGCACGAGAGTGGAATTTAATCACGCGGTAAATGCCATTCTGGACATCATCGAAAACCATTACGCCATCCTGTCGCGTGCATGTTTTTACATACTGCTAGGTGTCGCTAGCGTATACATCTTGACTGGATTAATAATACTTAACATTTTCTTTCTCATTTGATTTAAAACTTTTCTTTACAGCTGTGTTGCCTTCTCTTTTTTGAGAAACCTCTGAGGGAGTGTTAAAGAACAAGCTTTTCCACTTTATTAAACACGCCGGGTTGCGAGTGCGGACTTTGCCTAGATACGGTGCTTCGCCATGCTATTTGATTATTTAATAGAGCGAAATTGGCACCTAATTAAAGCTTCCCTGCATATCATACAGTTAACATGTGACGAATCTGGAAATACCCGGTTAACACACATGGGGAGGCCAACGTGATGCTGCAATCATTTCTGATTAAAGCAGACTTCAGTGAATTTGTCAAATGGTTGCTAACGCGTGGCAGAAAACCCAACCGTCGTCTTGAGTTACTATAATGCTTTCAACAGAATTTATATTACGAGAGAATAGCACCCCATCTCGACATGTGGCCAATTCCCTCAAATTTAACTTGATAGATATCCTTTGACAGCCGGCAATAAAAAACTACTCTTATTTAAATAAACACTTCCATTTTTTTTATTTCTTTGACGCTACAAAGTTTACAATCTTAGCTCAAAATGTTTAAGTCTCCAGATCAGTGCTAAAAAAGCAAAAAATGTTTTTAAGTTTGTGGAAACAGTTTGTTGAAACAAGTTGGTAGGTATCAGTCATTTTCAGGTTGTATTTTTCAACCGATTTGAAACAAAATCTAAGATTGTTTCTACCCCTTCTTAAAGGCGTAAATTCTATAAAATGCGTTTATAAGTCAGGGATGGTCACTTTGTATCAACTATATTATTTCAAACATGTTTTCTCCCTGCCACCCATCTTCCCCTGTTTATTGAACATTTTAAATTTTTTCATATTTTGCCATAAATATTATTTTACAAGATGTTAATCCCTCGTATAGGCAAAATTCTATCTTTGACAACTATTGTAACAGATATTGTAATGTTCGAAGTATTTTAACTGTATTAAGAGCCACCATGTCATACTGAAATAATGGCAATACTATACATACAACCGAATCTTCAGTAACATTAGTGTGACTTTTGTGACGATAAATCTAGTTATTTTAACTACATGTAATAGCCCTCATACAAAAATTACCATAACTTTAATAGTGTTTGGTATATATTGTTATCATTTAACCAGTATTCACTTCCCTTTAGAACGGCGCTAAACAACAATCAATCTGTCAACTAATAAATTAAACAGACACTACCATACCTTTCTCTGGTGATTCAATAGCGTTAGTATATCTTGCAATAGTTTAACCAGTATTTTCCAACCTTGATAAACTCTATTCGATTTCACGACCATTCATTAATCAGATTTTATCCTACCTTTTGCTAGCAATTAAATAGTGTTAGCATATATTGTAATAATTTTTAATAGTATTTTCCCACTGCTAGTGAAGTGTATCCATTAGTTCAGTTGCAGTAGGCACTATATAATATAGTTTATCCACACGTTTTATTTTTTATAACCGCATCTGAGTTGTAACATCGTACAACAAAATCTAAATCTTTGGTTTAATTGTTGTTTTTATATGAGAGTAGATATGATATAGGTGTGATTTGTAACGACCCCAGAATCTGGCCTTAAACAACGCACCTGAATAATACACGACATTATGGGCTAATCCATGCCAATGTCTTGCTTGTTACCATTCCTCTACCTGTAAATGTCATTCAAACAAGTTCTATCTATAATCACCTGAAACAGAGGGTTTTGTCCATGTTGATTTATAATTAGGCGTGTATACCTGGTAAGGGAGTATAAGTTATAGCCGTCAGAAAGTCAGGCGGTTTGTTGAAACGAGGCTCGTCTCATTCTCTCTAGTTAAATGTTAGAGGTGAAATTCTTTCTTTACCTCTTAACGACCTACTACGGCGGAAAATTACCTTATATTTGACTTCATGTGTTCCGAGCGCGCACTCTTTCATTAGACTAGGAAGTCCATCATTTGTTCGACAGCGAGTCTTAATCGCTTCGACAATGAACTAAACAAGACTGCGAACGGTCTGCATACGGAATCGTGACATTGTTGACTCGTTATTACAAATGACCCAATGGCTCCATAAAACCACAACCCTCGCAATCGTCTATTGCCGATTAATTTAGGACTCTTTTGCCCAGGAGTACGCCCCTATGTATGGAGATCGGGTTTTACAACATCGCTGTCATTCTGGCCCCGCGTGATTGTTGTGGGCATTGTTATGTAAAACGGACGGGCGTACGAGATGTGCTGGTCGGATACGGGCATAAAACTCCCCCGATTCATAACGATGTTGACAAGCCAAACCGATGACAGAACAGTGGGTGAATGAGCACAGCATGTTCATTCGGCTATTGTCCCATTATCCCGTTGAGAAGCCATTATAATTCACTCCGAGTGCGGAATAAAACGCAAAAATGATTTATCATAATCTAAAGTGAAAGAAAAGCGTGTAGCTATAACCTCATAAAAAGGTTAATCCACCTCATATGTTGAGATAAATTGGCTTTTGACGCATTCATTACTGTGAAACTTTCGTGACTGGTTTACACAACATGGTTGTACATTCATACCAGAGTTCTGTGTTTACCGACTTCTTTGTATAGTTAGAAATTTGCGTAGCTTGCTATTGGACAGAACATGTGTTTGTTATAAAGTTTATGTTTTTTTCTTACTTTATGTACATAACTCTTAGTTTAAGTCGTGGTGTTAAAATGAATTTGTGTGTAGATTTTATTTGGTTAATGAAACGGTTATACTAGTTTGGCTATGCTAGTTTGTCAAAATAAATTTGAGACTGAACTCACTTGTCATTTAGTTCATCCGTTGAAAACGTGGAGTAAAGCCTTTAAAGGTTACTTGAGAAAGTAACGATAATTTTCTTATTTTTACAAACATAAAACAAATGCATTTCCCAACAAATACAATTTTCAATATTAATTTAATTTAAACAATTGTATTATGTCATACGAACCGGACTTCAAATCCAAATACATTTTCTTTTTATAAAAGGTCTAGTATAGGGGAATTATTAGATTGACCAGGGAATTACCATAAAATGGCGAGTTCCTAAATCGCTCTTCCATGATAAACTAAAAGTTACGCCCAGTCCATAAACACAAGAAGCGGTGCTCATTTGCGTTAATTTCGAAACTGCATTCGACCATAACTATTTTCTAGTCTTGAAACATCTATTAAAGCTTAAGGTAGCAAATAAGCTCCCATGAATTACTATAGTTTCACCTATGATCCATCCCATAGTTGTTGTTATTCTCTTGTTCAATTATGGAATTATCCAATGCTACATATTCTCGTAAATTTACATGTTTTAGTTATAAACACCGCCGACGTCACTGGCAGCGGCAATGTGACACATTTATCCCTTTCTATGGCGCCTCTTTTGTTACAACTTTACTGACTTATCCCACAACACAATTTCTTTAAAAAAAAAGAAATAGCTGTTAATGCAATTAACACCGATGACGTCACCGACAACGTGACACATTTATAGGTAACTGGTAACATGTTTATTATTGCTGTCTTTTTCAATTTCTGAAATTATAGAATAATATAGCTTTTCTTAAATGAGTAGCCATCATTGTAAACTCTTAAACGAGCCGATGGAAATAACAACAGTTGACATGGAGTTATAAGCTTACAATACATTGTACGGCCATGTAGATAAACCCCTCTCATTTTCTCCGACGACAGGTGAAGAAAACTGGGAGAATCTTTAAGCTTATCAAGGACCAGCCAGAGCTCGGAACTGCGCAGTTTATGCCAATTCCCTGGTCAATTTTAAAAAACAGATCCTCTAAATATTTCCCCAAAAATATATTTATATTTTTTTTAGAACAATAAATGGACAAGTGTTTCGATTTGAAGTCCTGCGCATATAATATCATACAAACAATTGTATAAAATAATGATATTAAAAATGTTATCCGGTATTGCATTATTCTAAGCGAGTAAACTTGACAAACTTTTCACTACTTCCATCATTACCTTTTTGTAGAGTTTTTAGATTTAGATAAAGGCTTGTCGAAGAATTTCTCTTGATTCTCTCAATAAAGTTATTAACTATTTTATATCAACGATTTATTGTTTTGATTTATTGCCGATTTGTCGTGTATAATGGCGGCAATGAGAGTTTGGGGCTAATACCACCTCACTTTAAAGCTTACGTTTTTATCGTTAAATATGATAGACAATGTTTGTTAAATATTCTCCTTCTTTTAACCATATTCACTGTTTTTTAATCAATTGTTTTTTATCCTCTTTGACGCTTCGTATATTTCAAAATAATAACTAACGTTGCTTTTTATATATATTTGCAGGGTTAGACAATCCGATTGGCGAGTCAAGTAAAGATTTATATTGGTTCTGACACGGATGACCTCCCAAACTCATTGAAAGGAGTTCGTTGAACAAATTAACTAAACCCGGCAGCAAAATTCAGTTTCGAAGCACATTTGACGCATGGTTATTCTGTTAGGCGAAGATGGTACCCCTGCTCGTGCCTGGCAAACAGCGCCCCCGAATGATGTTCTTGATTGCCATGGTAACCCAGACGCAACAATGATGTGTTCCGTTGTTGTGTGTTTCAATGGGATTAACAGCATCTAAAACGAACAGAAGTGAGTAACACTAGCTACTGAGAGCTGTGTTTATTCTAACCAAGAGGATGTCAGGAAAGGGTTGCAAAGTGGGAGACAAAAACTGTGATTTTAATTGGATTTATAAACAATTATTATCAACGGTGAACCCATTTCAGTCTTTATGACGGCATTCTGACAATGTTATTATTATTATTATTATTATTATAACAGTATGTGGAGATTACTGTATGAAGGCAATATGTAAATAAGAGGAAAAAACAATGGTGTCTTATAAATATATATATATATATATTTCTTAAATATGTACAAATATGTGTTCATGCAATGACAGAGATGAGGACTAGTGCCCACACGTGTTTTGCCATTGTGTACAAATTCACAAACGATCTCTTCCAAATATGGATATTATGTTACGGATTTATCCGAGATGATCCGATCAAAAACTCTGCTAAAGCCGGAGCTGTGTTCTGTCTGTCTCGTGATGAAAAGTTCATCCCCTGTAATACTCGTGCTCATCAATTCATCCATCCTTTCATCGTGTTCATTTGTTCGAAGGAATAAAACAAATAATGCATCTTACACAATATTTTTCGTTTTCTTTCATTCATGTTTGTTTGACTATATATCTTACGTAAATTCACAAATAAGTATTTATGCACTTGACATCTATGTAGAAGACCAACAAAACTCAACAAAAATATTAAGACTCAATAAACGAATAGACTCTGAACCTTATGGGTGATATCAATTTTTAAGAAACTTTCATTCTTGAAGATATACAAAAATAAAATATTAAATTATTGAAACACTTTATAATTTTATATGATACCATAGTATTATATGTGTGACATTTTTATGAGGTCTATACGGAGTTATAATACCCCCGTTAGTCGTATTGTCACAGGCTAGAGGCCGAGGTCTATATAGAACTACTGTGGCCTGTAATGCCCCTTAACTGTTTTATTACATGCCATTCATTAGGTCAGCATAATCAGTTCAACATAACTAAGCACTTACATACAAGAGACATAACTTGTTTAAGTGGCATTTAGAAGCTGGGGTGATAACATAACGAGATTTTCATTTTCTGAATGTATTGACATATAGACCTAAGTCCGATAGCACCAGACTTATTTGACATAGCAGTCTTAACATTTAAAGAAATAGCAGTCCGTGATGGGCTAAATTATATATCACTATATTTGGGAATCAAGTAGTTTTTAATGTCTTAATGCGCCACTAATTTATGAAATCCACACCCGGGTTCGCCAGTTAACAGTTATTGTCTCTTGGTGAGATCTATCGAATTATGCAGACTCCTTGTAGTCACATTAACCGAGGTATACATGGAAATTAGGCGTCTATTTTAGTCAAAATAGACCGAATTTTTATTATCTAATGTCACACATTAAAAAGCAATGTTAATTGACAGTTATGTATCTATATATAACACAACTAGAGATTAAGGTTTATTAAGAAACTTCTATATGAGAGTTTATCTAGAACATTAGATGATTCGTCGAATTTAATTAATCTACATCCCTGTGCCAGTGGGATTACTGTTTAGTAATATATACTACTCTAGTATATACATACATTAAATATACTTTCGGGAGTTTATATAGACCAGGAGACGATTCATCGATTTTAATTAATAAACATCCCTCTGTCAGTGTGATTGATTTTTAGAAATATAATATTTCAAAAAAGTAATAACACTGTATATATATTTCCATATTTTTTCCAAATGTTTTTTTTTTCTTCATATATATAGTTTCTTATGTTGGCCTTAACCCTTTAGCAATCAGAGATTCTACTCTTTCCAGAGGTTTTTCTTCCACTTGTATTAAAATAAATCTTGCTACAACGTTTTTCAAGTGATTTGAACCTGATAACATATATGTAAAAAAATCGCAACAGAATTTTCGTAAAGTTGAGATAACACTTTCTCCGTTTGAACAGATTAGGATTCCGAAAAAATTTAGAGTCTCAAACTAAGGAAATTACCGTTGTCGTGATTTAGTGAATGCTGACAATATTGCCGTTCTTGTTTGATAAGGCTTTTTTCGTTTCTAGTTCAGAAAATGTTGTTATATCATTCAAAATAACAAACACATTTTTTTTTTGTCAATGCTACCAGTATATCCTTTGTTTTTGGAAAAATCCATCTTGGTCGTAACAGATTTTAGTTCAGAAAATGTTGTTATTGCAAAATTACGAAAATACTGTTGTCGTTTATTAGTTTTATGCCAAGAGCAGTTGGTTATTTTTAAAAACATTTTCTTATTTTTAACAGATTCAAAAACAGAAAAAGTTTTTAACTCATATATCATTCCAGACTTCACTAGAGATGACTATTTAAACTGACAAGACAAATCCATAAATGAGAATACGAATGCATGTAATCAGGAAAGCTGGTTGACCGAAGATAGACCCGATCTTTACATATTTTCAAAAACATATTCACACTGACACAGGGATGCCGATAATTCATCTCTATAGTTCCAAATAAACTCCCAGAACAGAAATGTTTCCCAAACATCCTCAATTTCCAGAGGGATGTTACTCATAAAAACTCCATATTTAGATTAAGAAACTTTTCTCTTGGAGTTTTCTTTGGGTTTAATCAATCGACATTCCTTTGCCTGTGTGATTGATTTCTACAAATATATAATACAACGGATACAACGTTCGCTCAGTCGGTTAAGGGCGCTTGCCCTTATATAGCCGATGGAGCCAGCAAATTTTGTTTCTCTTCATAAAGAATATATAAACCATAAGACCATAAGGCATACTAAAACATCTCTAAATAAATAAACAAAAAGGTAATGATTTACTCAAGAAACAACAAAATAAATGTACAATAATAAAAGTTTAATGAATTAGGTCATGGACTTTGTGAATAAAGTAAATTACAAACAGAAGACGTTTTGTTTATAACTGGGCTACGTGGTATATTCAATATGCTGGACCAAAGTTTACCAGTGTTAATACTTTTAATGTAGGTATATATTTTTAACTTAGTGAAATAAATTTTGCTTGTCACCACTGAATCGCGAACTTGAGTCCATGGCTGGCTGGCCAGCGCTCTGACCGTCTGGACTACATTACTTCACGGATATATATTTTAAATAAAAGAGTGAATAAGCTTGCAGCGGTGATTCGAACGCGTGACCTTTGCGTTACATGACGGATATATATAGATATATATAGCAACAGGATAATAAGAATTATTTTAAAAAACTATTTTCTTGGAGTTTATCTAGAACATGAGAGGAATCATCAATTTGTTTAGAAATCGACTTTCCTGTGCCAGTGCGATTGATTTATAGAAATATGTATGCATGTTTAATATGCGGTACCACGAAAATTGCCATTAGTGTCTCCTGAGATGTACGGTAGAAGACCTATAACAACTTGAGTTAAAGATCTTTTCAGAAACATTTCTGACTTTATTCAGAATACAAAGCGTAATTGTAATTAGCTAATTTCCCTATGCCCGTGTAATTATTCTTTATACGTATATAGAGACAGCGGATGAAGATAAGTCGGTACGGAGTCGCCGGGATCTTCAAGACTAGAGCGCCCTGCCAAGCGTCACAGAATTGAAACTTCGAGGGCCGCCTTGCAATTTTTTGCATTCGGCTTTTATGAAATATATCAGATACAGCAATTCACAGAGATACGGGGCTTCTAATCAAATAGTCAGATACTGAACGCAATCATCTGATGAAAAAGGAACAATCTCATTTTGGCAAGGACTTCTAGAATACTGTACATTAAGTTAAAGAAAAATTTACAAAGAAAATTGCACGTTGCTTGTTGAATATAAACATAACAAGGTAGACAAAATACATACCACTTGTAAGAATTTTCCTATGGAAATTTATATTACAATGTTATAGTTCTTACAGATTAAGGCCATTTCAATTAGTTGTCTTTTCACAATTTTTTGCAATTCCATTATTAAAAATTACATTCTTCAATAGTTTTACCAATATCTTATTCGCTTGTTTTCCTTTTAAGGTTTATTTCACTACACTGAGTCGAGAGCGTATATTATTTTATCTCCGTCTGCATTCATAAAAAACTATATGAATATTTTTGTCATAAATTCATACATGTTTACTTAATATATGATACCTTGTGAATTTAAAAATGGCTTGTGAACACGGAGAAAGAAAGATGTAAGGATTTTTCCAGCGTTCATGCTGAAATAACTTTGAGCAGATTTTTACAACATGGCGCCAGGGGACATGTGTTGTTCTCATGAAATATTCTGGTCGAACCCTTTGTCTTTGCATCTCATTGTTTCAGCTTTCACGTGTATAAAAGCTAAGGGACTCTCATTTCATCACAAGGCCAAACTATACCGAGCTTTCCCGAACACCTGTTTGTTTTTAAGACGAGTGGCTGTGCATAGTTTTTATCGGTCTTCGGTAAACTTGAAATGAAACCAAGTTGTACTCATGTGACGCATAATAATTTTTTTAAGAGAAGTACTGATAGACCAACGCTACTATAGGAAATTCACAGGCACTGTCAAACCCCAATATATTACACCAATATTTCCGCACCATTTATTGGAGACAGCCTATGGGGTACGTATATATTTTGAAGCATTTATCTGTTTATACTCTTGTCTTGTATCCGTTTGCATGCGCGTTGGTGTTGTCGTTGTCAAATAAAGTTTGTGTTATTAGAAATCCCATTAACATTATTGTACTATTTGTTTCGTGTGCTTTTTTATTTGCTTTGTGTTTTTGGCAAATAGTTGACATAGTCACCTAGTTGGAACCGACATTTGCTGTTGTTAACTGTCCCTTAAGCTGATGTCCATGACTATACAGGTCTTGCGCGGAAAACTGCTCCGAACTATATATCATATTAATCGAACTATAAATGATTGTTATCAAAAAGTAAATAAAATAGAACGGTATATTTTATACAGATGAATTGCTGCAAACGTAATCCCACTGAACTGAAGCCAAACACTAGTGGGTACATTTTTTATTTTTAAGAGATGGGAGAGGAAAGGTTTGTAAATGCGCCAAAGAATTCAAATTGTTTTTAAGAAAATCTTCTCATTTAAATGTATCATTTAAAATATAAAATTTAATAAAATAAAAATGTAAATTTTATAGTCTAGTTATATAAAAGTTAACGAACTATTAAAGTTTGTAAAATCTAAAGTTATACTTATATAATAATGAAAATGGGCGACTGGCTCTCTTATTAACTTCGTTCATTAGACATCGATTTGGGAAACTTGGAATTATTATATTGAAGGTAATCTCATAATTACGTAATTTATGTCATGGATTGATTGCTGTCAACCCCTGAAAAATGCTTCATCAATTTTAAATAAATTCATTCTATCAATAGATGTTATGTAATAAATAAATTTATATTAAATATGACAGCTGGTTGAATGAAGTTAACAATCTCAATATATGGTAACACAGGATTGTATTGTAACAATTTTCCTGTCTAAGAATACTACAAAGGCCCTGTCGACAACCTTCATGCTTATAACCATCTAGTAAAACGCCATAGTATAAAGCCTTGTTAACAATTCAATCCCATTTTCAAATCAGTTCAATACTATTTAACTCTAGACACCATATGGTAAAAAAGATGCATTAATGTACTCTACATTGACACATTAGTATGGATGAGAGAACGATAATAAATTCTAGTGAGAACTAGGTCTAATATATATATTTCTAAAAGTAATCGCACTGGCACAGGGATGTAGATCAATTATAATCGAAAAATCTTCTTATTTTCTAGATAACTCCCTGAGACAAGTTTCTAAATAGACCTTAATCTCGAGTTGTGTTATGGATATAACCTACAGACATCTCGAGAGAAGGTAATGACCATAAATATGGTGTATAATATAGTGTTACAAAATGTAGCTAACAAGATATTTAGCATGAGTTATGAATAAAACAGCCTACATATAAGTATTTTAGAGATACAGGGATTAACGAATGAATAAGTCTGTTAAAGAGAATGTGTTACAACCTGTCTGATACAGGAAGGTTCGCCTTAACCAGTAGGTCCTTTAGATTTGTGTTTCTCTTGTATGTTATAATGGGTCTTTGTGAGAGAGGAGGAGACATTTTAGGTACAAGATTTTGATATTCCTTTAAAAGAAGACGAGCAAACTTATTTTCTATTTATATGTATATTTATTTAGTGTTGGGCCTGTAACCCAAAGGTCCCGAATTTAAATCCCGGTGGAGGAAAGCAAGTTTTTCTCTCTTCATTTAGTAAAAATATACAAGATATAAATCCGATTTGTGGAGTCGAAAACGAGTGGCACGCCTCATGCAGACAGTAAGAAATATCCATTAAAGTAAGTAACGTTAGACTAACTCCCGGGGCTTTACATTTGAGGAAAGTCATCCCTCGCCTAATTAAAGATTTAGGTACACTGTTTTCAGCTCTCGCAAACTGTCCAATTTAACATTATGCTGAATAGAATTCCCTCTTCTAGTTAATAAAAATACTCTCCTTAAACCAACCAGGTGAGTGATTTTCAGCTGGCCTATTTATTTCAAATATGAAGCCCTGAACTCCTAAATTTGATTATTTTTCCCGTGATTGCGATGTATTTGAAATATGCAACTAAACGCGTATCTTACCTAATTTTAAGCTATTAATTTAGGTTTTTAAATTTTAATTTAACTACTTTTAAAAATGGCATACATATGTATCAATATCGCATAGTTCTTTTTATTTAGTTATGTATTTCTACCAACTGATCACACTGGCACATGCGTGTAAATAAGTAGCTTGAATTCAATTATGTCCAAGTGTGTGGAAAACAGATCAAAACGTGGTAGATTAAAATAAATCTCTTCAGCAACATCAATCTGTGTAAAAAAAAACATATTGTAGCAAGGGCTTAAGGTCGTACAATGTTTGTATTGGGTATAAACACATATTATTAACTGGTTGACAGTGTGGCGGAATTAGACACCGTTAATTCAAGCGACAAGTGTTCTACATAATTGCAAAGAGAAGGCCACTCGCATATAGTAATATTAACGGGCGTAGAAATGACTTTACCATACTGCAAATAGGGTATAGTGACTCCATTTAAAACATCTCCGTTTATTTTGATAACACATTGAAATTGTAAGATAATAATCTTCCAGTGTTAAAGAAACAGATAAAGTTTAAGAAAATAACCGTTTTTGTTAGTGTAAAACATGTAATCAAAACAAGTAAACATCGTAATGAAAAGAACATGTGCATATGAAATACAATATGTAAAATGGCTCGACATATCAGTATAACAAACTAACTATACATACTGCTTTATTCAAAACGAATTTCTCTATGCTAGGTGTTATTCTGATATTTACAAACCAATCATTCAGTCAACCAACCAACCGGCCAACGACCAAACCAACTAACCAGCCAGCCATCCAGATAGCCAGCCAGCCAGCCAGCTAGCCAACCAACCAACCAACCAACCAACCAATCAACTAGTCAGTCAATCAATCAATAAATCAACCAATTAAACAACCATACAACAAACCAACCAACCATCTAACCAATTAATAAATGAATCAACCAACCAATCAATTAGTCAATCAATCAATCAATCAACCAACTAACCAACTAGTCAGTCAATCAATCAATAAATCAACCAATTAAACAACCATACAACATACCAACCAACCATCTAATCAATTAATAAATTAATCAACAAACCAATCAATTAGTCAATCAATCAACCAATCAACCAAATAACCAACCAACCAACCAAACAACCAAACAACCAACAAACAAACCAATAAACCAACCAACCAATATACACCTTTGTTAATTTCGACAGTTGGCGAAGTGTATATTGTCTGATGTTGTCGGAGTAGTTGGATGATAAGCAGCAGAATCAGGCCAGGGCGAGTAACTTTCCTTGCTCTTGGTCTTAACATATTCTTTCACACAAATAGCGACGCGGTCAAAAATGCAAGTTGATACGTTATCAAGTAATACATAGGTTTTATAATTGTTCTTGTGGTTCACATGTGTTGATCAACTTTAATGTAGTGTCAGAGTTTGTCATGAAAAATAACAAGACTCTTTCCTTATAGTAATAAAACTGGGGGAATTATTTCTTAAACCTTTGAATTTGAATTCCTATCTGTTATAGGTTCACATGGACTGGCTTTGTGCAGAAAATAGCTATCTGTGTAACATACAAATTCTGGTCTTTATTAAAGTTACATTGTCGAAAAAAATTTGGGTTGACCAATGAATTATATTTGCTAAAGTACTGTCCTCAACTACATGTAGCTACCGTTCGATTCATGGAAACGACAGTTGAACGATCACTTCATCTTTTCCGGAACATCCCGAGAATATCCTATTTAAGAAGGCATTTTCAGTTTTGTCAAAATTATTGAATTTTGAATTTACCCGCTAAGCTAAGGATCGAATAAACTTTGAACCTTTTTTCCATAAAAAAAAATTAATGTGTATTGATAGCATTTTATTCTGTAGCGCAAACATATTTTTATCACTTTTAACGAACATTTGGCAAGTCATCGTGGTTTAGTGGTTCGCGTGTCGGCCTTCTTATCCTACTTCGATGTTCAGCCATTGAACTCAGGTATATGAGTGAGTCACATGATGTGGATACTGCAATCTCAGGGGTTATTTACGAGATTGCCTATCGGTTTCACTCTTATTTAGACAAAGAACAATATGAAATGGACAGTACGTCCTCGTATAAGTGAAAAACCTTGAATACGACGTTAAACCCCAATTAAACAAATAACCAATCAAATGAACATTTTGAAATTCAAAGTCGGCTTTGCATAACACCAAAATGTAGTGTAAATGTTGGTTTAAACACGTTTGGTAGACAGAAACCCGATCGCTGAGTTTACCATGTAATGGAAACAATCCTTGGGGTCTAACTGGGATGAGAACGGTTGTTATTGGATACTAAATAAATCGTTTTGTAATTTGTGTATTGTCGGTGCATAACGAGAGTAAGCGTAAGGAATGCCTAACAGCATATTTCTCCACCAAATAGTTCCTCCCTGTTGAATATCATGCTTACGGTTTATTCGTCCATGGATTGTTAAGCCTTCTTAGCAAAGTTAACTATCTTAGTATTGGTTACAACTGGCATGTTTGTAGCGCATAGCTTTTGTACAGACAGACAGTAGAGCACGTTCCAGCATTAATTTGGTTTGACTGGCGTTTTGTCGTTCTGGGAGTTGAGGGACTGGATAGGACTCTTGAAGTTCGGCCAATTTTCGACGGTCAGCCGGTCTAGGGTAACTTTCTCTCAATTCTCAGCATGTCAATGCCACTAGAGGCGTTAGGGCTGCTCCTTGATGGATGTATTACCCTTGACAGGCCCCGCAGTTTTAATTAAGTGATTAGGGTCTTGTTTGTACATCGATAAGTTTCCTCAACCCCGGCTAAAGGCCTGCCAGGTCTTCGACCAACCAGCCTGCAATGAAGACTTGATCGTCTTCCAGACAAATGATTCGTTAGTGGAGATCATTTATTACCAACACGTGAAACACTAGTTTTATGCGTTTTTTCTGTTTTTTTGTCGTTTTGTTTTTTAATATAGAAACGCTTAAATGTTATAACATCTGTAAGAGACATTTAGAAGTTATTTTAGCACAACGTTTCAATGTGATACGTTCTTCAGCATATGTTTGACAACGATGCTTGAAAACGGATGTGTGGACAGAAATTGATACTTTGCGCTTAAAGAATCTTCGCTAGCCAAGAGTTTTATCCGAGTTACTCTGCATAACAACCCTTAGCTGATAATTCGCATATAATAAATGTAATATTCAAGGTAATTAGGGTTTAAAATAAATACAATGTACCATACACATATTGTCCATTGTTTGAACGGGAAATTCATACAACAAAAAATATTATTTTCATCCCCTTCCCCTTTTGTCGCTTTTATAGGATGTGATAAAAAGATAAATCGGCAATTCAAAAGAGACGACATGATAAAATGCTTTAGAAGCTCTTGATAGTAGAGATGCTTCGTTCGATTTTTATGACGTCCTTGCATTTCTTGTCTCTGCCTGGAAAGATACTTCATTGTACGAGATGCTTTGCGCTTTTGCAGTAAACAGTGAATTTTACTTGACATGTGAAAAAGTTCCGCAGAATTATGACCATCAATACTTCTGCATTTTAACACTATTCTGTTTATTTGAGTAAGATCGACTGCTGGCATTGGCGGCTTGGCCGGCTTGATGTGAACAAACTCCGCCTTAGTGAAATAGCTTTCCATCTGACACAGACCCGTCACCCGACGTTATACCCAAATTTCTCGGCCAAAAAAACTACATTTACGGTTCCATAAACTAGAGCAAGTGCCTCCATTTTTTGTTTGATTTAATAGATTTGTTGTAGCATATGCGTTTTAAATGGAAATTTGCTGATCTTTTTGGATATCTTACTAAGCTGAGACTTAACGTTGACTGTGCCTTGGCTTCGTTTGTGCGGTTGGTTTACCTCCAGTTTTCACGGAAAAGGTTTGATTTTAGCATTTTCCATCAAGGCTCTAGTTAAATTAAAGTTATTGTCCCCTAGACGCGTCGGGAGACAAGGTGCAAACAAGCGAGATCAAAGGAGATTAGCACCTGACTGTAACGATGGCTAAAGTCACGTACAAGCACCTGGGAACGAGAAAGGAGATGACGTCATTTCCTATTCAGAGATGATTACGTCACGCACGCGTACCCTGAATTTGAAACTGTATACACGTTACGAAGTGTAATATGTGTCCCCTGCAAAGACGTTCGCTGTTAAAAACGCTGGTTTAAAAGCGGAAAAAATGTTGAGGGAATTGTTTGCCTCCGTAGAACCCCGTTGTCTTATCACCTGAGTGTAATATGGAAGGACGGCCATGATTCTTTTTAACGTTTTGCTTTTTCTACAACTCTCAGTTTAAAAGAGTTCAAATCCTTGGAAAGAGGACTAGGTCGAGTTATGAAAATAAATGGAGAAATTGAATTATTCGACAAGATAAGAAGCTAAACAAGGATAAACTTATTATATGTTCTCTACAATATGAATAATGTATATGTAAAATTAGAGTAACTAATAATGTATTCAATATGTCTTAACAAGTCATATACAGCTCTTTTTTTAATCCCTAAAATTGACCAAGTTAAAATATTGTGGTTTAAGTTATAAAACCATAGATGAATCATACTTGATTTACTGCTGCATTACAGCTTAGTTCTAACATAACAAACGGATTTACTGGATAAAACAACAACAAAACTCAAACGTGCACTCAACTTGATTGTATTTGGTTTTATGTCTTCGGTTCTATATTTTATACATATTTAATGAAAGCAAAAACGTATTCTTATAAAAAGACAAAAAGGAACTTATTGTAATATTCAAAATATCCACCAAGACCGGTTGCAAAAACAATAACATCAACATTATTGGGTGGTAACGAAACGAAATTCTTTATAGAATTCAATAATGGGGCTCTAATCTGAATATAAACAGAGCGAGAAAAACGGCATATTTGGAGTCGCGAACTAACTTGTGTTTGTAATTATCGACAGAAAACGCGCTTAGTTAATAGGATATTTGCACAGTATGCGAAACGAAACAGAGGTTTGTGGGCTGTGCAACAAGCAGAGAAAATCCTTCTCTTAATAAGCTAGCTACCTAGTATGTGATGTTATGTGGAAGGTCACAACGTCCAAAGGGCAAGTCGTAAATTATGCGGAATCTTTAAACATAATCAAAATTATACATAAACATATATATACCAAAATTGATCAAGTAAGCACGAATACATTTAAAAAGAAATATACAGGTTTGATTTTAGATTGCTCTGAGTACATTGAGACATTGAGATTGATCCATGTATTTTATTTCCCAAAAATATTTTATTACCGCACTTGGATTACCTTTAAAGTCTTTTGTTATCTACACGTTTAAATTACAAAAAAATGTTGAACTCATTTTCATTCTTGGATAGTTTCTGTTGTTGTTGTTTTATTATATTTTTGTTGCTTTTTACTATTTAATCTTTCTATTTTATATCTACTCTTAAACTCATCTTTTATTTTCCCAGTCCAGCTTATCATACATTCTGTGAATAAATTTAATTGTTCCTGACCTCATTGTGAAGAAATTGTATTCATGACATGTTTGCTGATTTATCCAACTTAATCAACCGTTAATAACTGTTAAAATATAACTATATTTTTGTACTAAAGAAACTATTATCTCTATATCAATGTCAGCAAAACAATAGTTATGGAATTGATAAACATTAATTTTCAAAAGGGGGCAATTACAAAATATGGTTTTATTTCATATGGCAATTCAACAAACTATATACACTCCTATAGTCATCCTTTGTCTTATATATCAGCGGTTAATGTAGTCAGGCTTTATAATGCCAAGGCGTTGAATTGATTGTAACGGTTGTTTTTAAAGTTCAGCTCTTTAGCTAAAGTGTATATTTACTGTTTTCATTAGACCGCCATGTGTTTTCTCGTCGGCTTTGAAAGATCAGCATTTTAATAATTATGAAACTTTTGTCCGTATACTAATTTAATAGGTCTTTCATGGCGATTTGTCAAATGACAATTACCATTACACACGGCGATTTCACCAAGGGACTTAATTGTTAGGAGGTAATGACAACGATGATTTAATTACTCCAAATGTTGAGAACGTCAAACTGCGTCTTTTCAGGGTTTCTTGACCGTATATCCTATCGAATTTTCTAAAAAAAACATATAAAAATGTTAAATATAATTTGTTGCTTTCCGATTTTTCTCCCAATTAAGTCTTTTACAAAATCTTTCGGTGTAGATGTAAATTGTTTTCGGCGTCATTTTTGCAATTCGTTTTATCCTTCTTATACTGGTTTCTTGTGATTACTTTATGTATTTCAAATAGCATGCTCTGTCTGTATTTTTATGAAACACTTGTCGGGCAGAAGTATGACTGTAAACTGATTATTTTTGATTTTATAATCAGGAGCTCTTTACAGCATTAATGGTCGATGCGATAAAACAAATTAAAACCTACGTCCAGTAACGTTTTTGTGAGAGGTTTTGTAACAATATAATACCAATGTATTAGGTCTACAGTAGCAAATATGGGTATAGTTCGTTCATATATTCCGGTCGACGCAAGAAATCGTCGGCTGTCTATCACTGAAGAGACGATGACTTGAAATCTTTGTTTAGGACGGGTGTTACATAATTTTAGATTAACGCCAATGACAACATTAGTAAAACAGACATATTGACAATCACGCTTCCCAAATAAATGTTGCTTGCTGCGCGACACTAAGTACGGTCTTTAAATCGATTTGTCGCAAGGAGAGCACGTCAACAATATAGGTTCGGAAGGTAATTGTGGTCAAATGTTGATCTACTTGGAGCCAGCCTAGATATGCTGTTAAAATAATGGAACTTGTTGAACATCAATGGAATCAACGAGATACAGTAAATAGTCAGGTAGTTTGCAGTACGTGCTTTTTCACAGATTGGGTTTCCGGACCTGATTCTCCCAGTAGAGGGCAGCACTTGAGGGAGTTAGGCTGGTAGAACTCAGCGAGGCTCCCACCTTCCCAAGCCGGCGAACAAACGTCAATATTTAGAAACGTGTGATCGCTGGGTTCTCTATTCTTTTGAAAGCGCTGTTGCAACATAATGAGCCAGTGTCTATGACAATGTAATGTATTCCTCGATTTGTATGATTGGCGTTCTGCTTTAGATTCACGAACCGTTTGTCTCGATCACAGCGAACACGTGCCCGAAGTGTAACTATCTATCTCGTGAGCAGTACAAGGGGTGTCATTGATAAGGGAGGTTAGTGATCGCATGGATAACTTACAATGTCCTACTATTAAGGGAAACTGTCTGTTGATGGAGCTCGCTTTCAACAAGCTCTCATTTTGGCGGGAACTGGCGCTTGGGTGATGACAAACACCGCGTGATACGAGGGAAAGGAGTTTCATTGAAAATGATGTGGAAGCGCGAAGGGAACATCCAGGTCATTTCCTTTCATCTTCCAGTCTCGGAGATTTGAATGCATACATCACATTTGTATTATTTGTGTAAAAACCAAGAATCAAGAAGATGAACACGCCAGTCGCTGAGCGATGTCATTGATTTTGTTTTTAGGGTTCGCTAAAAGAAACACAGAGCAGATGCGGCAAATCATATGTACGCTAATCCATTGGTCTAATATGACACATCTCCCCTTGAAATGGAAATGATAAGTGAAAATTTACATGTCCAAATTTATCGAGTAGCAGGGGACACATACATTCTAATCACACCTATACATTTTTTAACTAATTGTACTGGAGCTGTTTTAAATAACAACATGATAATTCGAGTATAAACTCAAGACAAATGAAATGTTTTGTTTAAAAATCCAGAAAAAGTAGCAATAAGTAATGTACTTCAGAATATTGTTGAAATCATCAAAAAAAAATAAATAATCGAAAACAGGAATGCTAGATTAAGTGACGTCATTAAATCCAAGATTTAATATAATAGCGTTTTTTGGCCCCAGGTAGATATATGCTATTGGCTTAAAATAAGTATAGAAGTTCACCGGACAAGGTGGGTATCACCCAAACATTCGATAAAAGTTGTATTACTGAGAAAAACTTTAAACGATTAGTGTTCAGAGTTGGAATTATACTGTTTGGATAGTCTGCTTTGTATACCCGTTAACCTACGTCTTATAAATATGAACTCTTGATTATAAAACAAAAATATAATTGTAATTGTGAGCCACTGTTTATGATATTTTTACGACAAAACTGTGTAAACAAAATATAGTCATACTCGAAAAATATACATGTGTATATGTATGCACGCATTCCAGTAAAATGGCCCGGGTCCTGTTTATAAAGCTGTTCCGGCTTATTTCCTTGTAGTAGTCTCTGTTATTTCCTAGAGGACTGGTTTTCAGTTAGGCTAGTCATCAGCTGTTTTCCGAATACTTACCTCAAAAATGCATATATTTTGTAGACAGTCGACGCAAGAGTGGGTACATGTCAAAACTGAAGCTCAAAACATAAATCTTTCAATGCCCTTGATAGATGACTGCTTGGCCTGCCTAGTCCAAAAACTATAACCTTTAAATGAGAATTGCAGGAGATGGAGACGCCTACCCTAAAAAGCAGATACATAATGTCTATTGTCACAACCGTCTAGTGAATGAGTATAAGACCGGCTGTTAGGAGTATCGACCAAGCGAGATATGGTCTGGTTTTCCTATTGGTATTTTGTTTCTGGAAATGCTCCTTCAGTGTCCTCCCCGGTGTAAGTCATTTAGTTGGACACTATCATAGTTAACTGGAGACTGAAGCGCAATGCCTATAATTCGATCAATTCTGATATAAACAATTTGCAAAAACGTAGCGAAATATTAGTTATTTATTATCTCGAACGAAATGGTCTATGGTTCAACTCCACACAAAAACGAAAAGACAGGGATCTCACTTGTCGATAAAATAATCGTCAGTATTTGTTTGATGGCCATGGACGGAATTATATGGCAACAAACAATGACAAGACGGATCAATCACAATACACAATAATCACAAGACCTCTCAAACAAGTCGGCTACTTAATTGTTTCCCCATTGATAAAATACCAACAGGGCAACAGCAAGCTCCTTCCAACCACCCGCATGCAAACTCCGTAGGGCTTCCCCTCTGTCTAAGGGCAGTTTGTTTAAAGAGTGGCAATGCTGTCTGTGCTCAGCACTGGAGAAAAATTAACTTTCCAACATTATTGAAATGCTTCCATCTTGGTGGTGCTAGAGTCAATTATTGTTGGAATACACCGCTGTCGTATAAACGAAATACAGTTAAGCACGGTGTAAAACAACAATCAATCAATCATTCTTTTCTATGAAATTCTAGGTCACACTGTTCTGCTCAGAACGGCCCAGTCGAAATGTGTTGACTTCAGTAAATTTTAACACAGTGCTTTAGATTTAGTTTCACAACCATTGGGTACATCCATCGCCTCAATTTCAGGCTTATGTGCAGGTTTATTTTCAGGTTTTAGGGTTAGTTGAGAAGGAGGTTATGTTTAGTAATGGGTTTAGGGTTAGTTTTAGAGTTAGGTATAGTATTCACCATAACCTAGAACCAAGAATTCACCTAATGCCAACACCTCGTAATAGTTAATGGAAAACCGCAAATCTCATGGTTTGTAAGTAAGTTTTTATCACAATTGGATTACCGGTATCCCAATAATTATAATTTTTGGTTTTTGCATAGCAAACAAGTAGACACTTCCTTGCATTGGTATATTGATTGCGCGGATACGCTTTAAAATGATTGACAAGTAAGGACTGCTCCGCACTTGTCAGTCTGACAATCCGACGAGGCTTACAGTGGCGTGTATACGGTTAGAACTACTTCGATTCCCTGTACTTAGACGAAGTGGCTTTGTCTGCGATTCTGACAATTTAACGGCTTCCTGTCAAAACACCAAGAGGCTTGCGCAAGGTGTATATAGTACTTCAGTATTTTCCATTTATGAAATCAAGAGCATGTTATACATGTTTACGTCGGCTTTGGAGATGTTTTGATCAAAAAAGTCAACGCAACGTTTTCAATGTACCCTTTTATGTTGTGTTAGCAAGAATAATTTTGTTGACAAGTTTATCGTGCTATAAGAGATTATGCTTTCATTCCAAATAATACACACGATTTTTTTACTTTTTTAAAGCATTAAGGCAGTTTTCTTACCTAAATATAAGAATATTTTTAGTGATTTAATCTGTGTGTAAAGCAAACAAGTCGAGACACTTCCGTGGATTGGTATATTGATTGCGCGGATACGCTTTAAAATGACCATTGGAGGAATATGTTTATCAACATAGCAACTATTTAACATTTTCGTTCATATTAGAGAAATACCTTTGAGGGTGACGTTAAACAGTAAATAGTTAATTTCAATCAGCATTGTCGTAAACTGTCTCATGTTGGTGGGGTTTTTATATATTTTTTTTTATATTGTAGTATTGTTGTTGTTGTTATTGTTATATTTATTCCTTGTTATACATATATGTTATGGATTTTTTTATATCCAACTCATTAACTGTTGGCTCCTTGTTTCAGACAGTGCTTTCCATTGATTGAGGATCATGCAATTCATGACAGTGCTGTAGATTGTTTGCAATTGAGGTGAGTATACCGAGTTTGGGTGTGCTAATTTTAGTTCAGTAGCCATACCTCGACCGTTCTATGTTATTTCAAGTACTTTTGTCGGATAGTTTCATAACCAGAATTGCTTCGCATCAAATCACTTACATCTCGTCTTGTTCTGATATTGCGTGAAGCTGTTTGGTACTCTTTTTACTTTCCGTTGTCTCAGAGTTTATTCTCAGACACGCTTTGTCACTCAGTGTTTTGGTAGAGTTGGTACGTGTTCTCTTTCTAGACATCAGACATTTCGGGAATGAAAACAGCTCTTGACAAATAGTCTGCCAGTGTTTCTCCTTGAGTAAACCCAGTCGTTAAAATACAATTCCAGACACTATGGACTTTTTGCTTATATATAGGCCCTATGTTTTGTACCGAGAACAACTTCATGAAGCGAACCAAGGAATGTCTCGCTCAAAAGTACGTTTTCTTAACAATAAACACAAACGAGAATTGTTCCAACAAAAGCTTACGTGACAGTTGTGGCAAGTGGCTACAGCTCAAACCTTGTGAAACTTTATGCAAACTGTACTTAATCTTTCTTTCGTGAATATCGTTTTCTTTAACTACCGATATTTTATACGGTTTTAATCCATCATTTTTCCACAAAAAATGCATTTATTAATTTTGTTTTTCATTTATACACATTTTCCTCCAATGTTTAATATGAAAACAGCCATGTTCCATGTCTCGCCTGCCAGTAATACATAGACACATGTAACATGCATTTTTTTTTTAATGGATCGGTTGGGTTGTCTTGCTTACGCATTAGTTCAGCTTAATGATCCATATTCTCCTTCGTTTTATTATCCTCTTGTTCATATTATTTTAAGGTTTTACGCCCATATTTGATTATCAAGTTAGGCATATGTACGTATACTAGTAACAAGGTCTTGTAAGTTGGTAAGTCTGCATGTCATGTAAGATATTACATATTTTTAATGTCAGGATTGTTATGTGGAGGTTAAAGATAGCGTTGTATTTGTAGGTTTCGTAATAGACCAAGGGTCAGTTTTTAAAACGAGTTTTGTTTTGTCCTTTACGGAGTTTAACTTTTGTATTACATACAGTCTTAGAAATAATGGTTCTTTTAGGGTTCCATAGGAAAGAAGATGGTTCTAAATAGAACAATGATGGTTCATAAAGGACATAAACGTTTCATTGATATAACACAATAGGAAGTAATACATGGTACAATTGCTGTGAGGTTCCATACCGAACCATAAAGGGTTCCACCAGAGCCATGACTGAAGAATTAAAGAGTTCCATTAGAGTCATATTTTTCTAAAAGTGTATGGATAGCCATGTTATTCTTAAGTGAAATACTTTCGTTTTTAAATGTTCGTACCTAAAGGCTACATGAGAGACAAAGAAACGGTTTATTTGTATTTCGTAACGAATAAAACCATTTACCAATCAAGTGTTGCAGTGCATATTTGACAATTTGACAAGTATACAGATTTGTATGTACTTTTCGGTGCAAATAATGTTTAATTGACAAGAAGTAAATTTTTGAACTGTCATTTTTTTATCAGGCAGATTTTTTATATTTTCTGTGATTATATTCGTTTAGATATATAGATGTATTCGTCAAATATATTTTGCAGAAGGGAATGTTGCCGTATACATAGACGAATGCACGACAATATGCTAATAGACGGAAATCCTTTTGACTTGCTTCCAACTGTTTATGTCTCGTATACTTCGGAAATATTCAATAAGCACACATATATCATAATTCAGAAGGACATAGCTAGAAGAGAAATGCGGCTTGAAACTTGATCTTTCCCACGCTAGGTGTCTCCTATGCCATGTCTATTTGGCGCTTCCTCGTGGCACGAGATACCCAGAGGGCATTGCAGATTACAGCTGTACATATATATGCCTGTTGTCCCATGTGACCTATAGAAGTAATATGTCTTGGAGTGTCCTGGTGAAAAAACCGGCATACACCCAATGACTTACTGAGTAAATTGTGCCATATTCAACAAGCCCTTGCCTGTAGATTTGCAGATTTGATTTTTGTTTCCAAGTTTTGCGAACAAAGTGGCACATTTTGACGAAAAATATGTTTGTTTGATTAGGGTTTTACATTAAACATGTACCAGTACGGTATTTTACTTATATGATTGCTGATATTTGGCGGTAACCGGGAAGAAACTTCGTAGAAACAATCTCCACAATAGATTATACACTGTGTCCAGGTACTGCATTGACTAATAGGCTCTGGGGCCCAGGTTACGAAATCTTTGAGTGGGAGACAAATGTTTTCCCTTTTTCTCTAATCGATAAAAGTTTATTCATCATTTCCCTTATTAATAAGAATTGGGTCAGGGTTGTCGCATCTTTTAGTTAATTGCTTTTCATTTTCTCATAATCAGAACTATTATTTAGTTGTTGTTTTTTGTGTGCTTTTTAAAACATGTATATTGAATTTGGAGTCGAGTTTATGAAAGCTTTGAGTATACTCGGAGAAAATTTGTAAACTGTGTGTGTGACATTCCAGAATAAATACGAATCTGTAGAGCAATATTTCTTCAAGTGTGGTTTTTATGTCAATATCAGACTGAAAAGTATTGTTCAAATTCAATTCTTGCACAAAAATATGAAACTGCAATAACTGTTCACACTTTATTCTATGGAATAAATGAAATGACAAAAGACGCGAATATAAGACTTGTTGATTCTCTTATGAAGGTCATTATTACCTCTAAGAGATCCTTTTAGTGCAAATCTGCTAGCATGTTTAGATCATATAGGGTACATTGAGGACCCTATATTTTCTTTTTATGTATCTTCCGTTTCTTTCATACTATTGCAGTGTATATACGTTGAGAGGTTACACCAATCCTTTTAATTCGAATGTCAATTTTCTATCATTTGGAGCATTGCTTGTACTGTATGGCTAAAACGGAGACAAAATATAAACTACATAGCTTAAATTGTGTTTCATTGTACTAATTTTAGACTCAGATAAGCGCTTTTCCAAAACAATTGGTAACCACTGATTTTGAGCACAACTCCAAGGGAAACTATCTCAAAATTTTGAGCAGAGTATTGGACTTCAATATTCTAGATTGCTATTGTCTCGACCTCTTTTGTTTTGTATTTCACCGTGAATCCGTATTGCCTACAATACACTTGGTTTTGTTTTATGCGCTAGATTTTCATTCAGCCCTTGTTGAAGTGACGGTTTCTTTTTCTCGCCCAATAGCACATGTGATTCTCGTTCACTTATACTCAACTTCCGGGCACATCGTTGACACTCGGTAGGTTTGGAATACCGGTCCTTTCAGACCGCTTTATTTTGGGCGCCACAGCTGTAGGACCGCACGGGGTAATTATCATCTTTTTCGCCTTCCGTGTAGACCATAATGTTAGAATGACAAGAAAGAATGTAGAATGTACCCGGCTTGGAACTAATCATGTGAAATGTCGATGACTATATTAATTGACAGACCCTGTAGGACGACACGTCCTGTTATAAGTGAAATAAACGCCTCTACGACACAACACTCCAAACCAAACAAACAGTACAACTACAGCCCTCGGAAGAAATTCATTATCCCAAAGATATAACCATTTGACACTGGGCGTTACGGGTTCGTAAATCTTATCTAACTTCAAGGCGAAGTTGATATATAACACACTAACTCTCTGTCCAATAAGTATCAACTGTACATACTTAATAAAGACTAGTGGGTGGTCGCGTAAGAAATACCCTATTAAGCTACCTAATATTTTTGTTTCTTAACAAAATGGAATTTACTCGTTACGTTTTAACTTAACGAGAAGCGGAAAATTAGATTATTCAAGAGTCGAGTAATTATTTGTCTGTTCTGCATTGATGAGATAATCGTGGGTAACTGGACGAGCAAAATAAATGTATAAAAGCCAGGTGCATCGCGCCTCCATAACTTTAAAATCTCGTGGCAATTGCTGATAGATATAAGTAAAATTACCTAGGGCGCGGCGTTAAACACCAATCAATCAATCAAACTTTTTCCACGGTTTTGGATTACATTGTTTGTCTGTTGTTGTTGTTGTAGAGTGTTATTCGTGTTTGGTGATTTTTTAAATCCGTTACAATCTCGTCACAGACGACATAGATTACTTTAAACCGTCTTCCGGAAGTTAGTTATATGCAATTTCTGCTGGAAAAAAACATCAAAATGAAGCAGAAATATAAAGCCTTGGTACAAATGAATCATATCAATTTATGTGGGCTGATTGTCCCTATAGAATCGGTTATGTCCTGGCAATGCGATATTTTAAGTAAACGTCCCTTCAGTTTGTGCTTGAGTTAGGATATCAGATTTTTACCAAATAAGTGCCCATTAGCTGGTTCGTTTGGATTTAATTTGGCAGTAGATTCCGTTAACGCGAGTATATTTGAAACCACAGTAACCGACCACACGCAAAGGTTTCGAAACAGACGTCATGCGAACGTGATATAAGGAATGAAGGTTAGAGATAACCGTTAGACTAAATGAGAGATTTATTTATTTGTTCATTTATTTCTGTATTGTTTTTACAATTATACTTTTTTAATTTTATTTATTTTTTTATTTTTTTAAATTTATTTATTTTTTTATTTATTCTATTTATTTATTTTAAAATTATTTATTCATGATTTATACATTTTTGTTTTCTAATTTATTTATTTTTATTTTATATTTATGCTTTACGTTTAGATTTATTCTTTAGTTTTTTGGTATACTTTCGCTCTCGAAGAAAGTTTTATGTTCTATACAAACAAAGTTGATTCAAAAATAATTTTTCTAAATTATCTGAAGTTAGTTCTCAAAGATTTGTGTTTTGTTAAAGTTTTGCTCTGTTTACTTGCATTTCATTCGTAAAATATTACATAATTTCGAGAATACATCTTTTTCTAATTTCACTTTGTTCTGCTCCTTCTTTTCCAGCAAATTATTTCAGAATTGCGTTCTGAAATTTCGCTGATCATTTTTTAATTTGTTAAATTCGGAGGCAAACTTCGAAACAAATATGAGTGTATTTGTTTAGAAATTTAATCTCAGGATTCTAAAGTTCGAGTGAATTCTGCAAAGGTATTAATTCGTTATGTATTTGGGAATTTTCGTGATTTTGTTTCGATAAGGATTACCAAATTCTCGTCAAATATTTATCTAAGCCGCTTAACTACGTGCGATAATCCCGGCAGGTGGATTCTGTATTAGGACAGATATCACGTTAATCCATAGAAAGCATAAAGTAATGTCTTTTGGGGGTTCTCACGGCAATCGAAACAATGTCGGTAGCTTAGCATAATCTGCATAAATATGATTTTTTAAATAATTGTTGACATGTATTCTTAATTGTGGAATTTGTTAAATCGACTCCTTGGACTCTATTTAATCAACGTGTCTAAAAGATATACGTCAATGTCGTGTGGTTTAAAATTGTTTTCCTGTCTCAACATGTATAACACAAGGTTTGACTTGGAGCACTGTACCTTTTCATCCTTGGCAGACGGAGTCTTAGCTGATAGTCATTTTCCTTTTCTTCTTATCTTTGTAATATAAATATTTTTAAAAATATCTGCTCTTTTATGTTGTTAGAATTGCATTGGACCAGTCTCATATTAATATTGACCTATTACAAGGCGCCTAAATAAACGACTGAGGTTTACTATTTTAAAATGGAACGTTTTCAGGGGAGATGGGAAAAGTAAGATTTACAGGGAAAGCGCGATTTCGTTATTGGCTGGAATTTTTAGCTGCATTTCACTAATATGACGGCATGCCCGTAGATGAGGGAAACCACCGTAGATGCCACTGGAAGCGAACAACAACACAGAGGGACATCGATCGCGAGACTCAATATGATGACGTCATAACTGATTGGATTTGTGTTGCGTTTTAGCTCTGAGAGCGGCGCCACCTTCCCAGCCAGCCTCTTTACAGCCACGAGTATCAAGCCTACTCGTTAGAAAATTAGTTATAGAATACATCGTATAGTTAAAAGTTGTTTTTTCGGTATAAATACCGTTGTTCCAGGACTTTTGCTTTACAGACAAACACGGGATCGCCAATTCAGCTTAAATCTTCAACTGTTTACGAATGTAATTTTATACATTTTCTTTTTAAGAGAAACGAAACGATTAGATTTTCTTCAAGTGCTTTTCTTACGAGGAGAAAATGTATGGTATCGCAAGCGTTTGTTGATATAACTCAGAATATGATATACTGTTTTAAATGGTTTTGGATGAAGATACGCCAAATTACCGAAAAAATGAATAAATTCGCCGTACCGGAAAATTTAGCGATCTATTGCTTAAGGTCCGTGTGTCACGTGGCCAGAGGACTTTTCTTTAGACCAGATTCATTGCAGCCCTATGCCCATCTGCGTTCCAATTGACACCATGGCTGTCATTGGCGTCATCCATGTGATTCAACTGACTTAAAAGAAGAGAAAGGTTTTGATTATCCCATGCCGGTAGTGAGTGTGGCTAACACATAAAATAGCAGCATACTTTCCTTTCATTAATGGAGCATAAGTTTATCAAATAGAGTCGAAAATTTACACACACACAAAAACAAATGATGTCCAACATTTTCATTGAGAGGAAACTAAAACTTTTCTAAGAATTAAGGCGCAAGTTTTATAATTTAATTTTATAATTAATTTATAATTCGAAAATGCTAGTGGGTGATTGGTTAAAATTTGACACTATGGATAGGGGCAAGGATATGCTGAGTGTCGAAAAAAAGTAAAACTGTAGATGCCGATCACCCAGCTTAATGAAACTTTTCAAACCTAAAGTAAAGATTTTCCTCATCAGACGAAAACAAGCATTTTATCTATACTGAACGTTTATCAAAGCTGTCCATTTTTTTGAAGATTTTTTTTATTCTTTCGCAATAATGTTTTTTCTTTTCGTAAATCTCAAATATTCTCCTTTAGTAATGGAGACGTTTAACAAAGAAAGAGCAATGCTTGTGTTAATATTTCCGCGCTTTACGATGCGCATCATTAACATATAACAGAAGATATAATTCAAGATGTCATCACCACATGGTTTCGCATAAAACGTCCCATTAGACCGTAATCACAAAAGGTACAGCTTTACACATAAAGGCAGTTTCTCTTTCTTCTTTGTGGCTTTTGATTAAAAGTCCCAACTGTTAATTAGTACAGTGCAATGGTTCCTGTAGTCATAATCTGGTGCATATGGTGCTTTCTTGAACACAGGGACGGAGTAGAAGATTGGAGGAAAGCCAAAGGAAGCGTTGGTCCAAAGAGACAGCGCAACCTATAGACAGACAAAGATCATAGAAATAAAGTATAACAGCAACTGTAGTTACCATCTGATCTTGATTTCTGGCAATGCTTGGGAAAAGGCTATCCCGCTTAGATGGGAGTCTGAAGAAAACAGAGTCTGGGGAGGGAAGGCCTGTGTTAGGGAGTCTCTATCCACCTTATGACCCTACCACCCCAGAGATGAAAGGGCCACTTGTCCCTTAATGGTCTAGCTCTAATCCAACACAGAATGACAAAAAATCATAGACACATGATCCCCTTACACGTGAAGGAGAAAGGAACTACTGCGGCTTTCCTAAATTTTCTCTCTCCAAACCAGTGTAGAATTTCTCAAATGCAAACAGGCTGATGTTGATATATTTTGTTTCTACTAGAGGAACGTACAGTTACTTGGTGTCGAGTGAACCAACAAGTAAGCTACTACTACAGAGCAATTAGCAATCCTTTGCTTTCGATATGTTAACGGTAACCGTGATATTTTAATAAATCATAGATTAATCTTCAATTCTCCTTTACCGGAACCAGAATTCATACACTAGTTTAGGATTTAACAAGCATGTCAGTTCTAATAAATATAATATATTTTTATTCATTTTGTTTGATTCATTGTATAAACGAAAACAAGTATATAATAAAAAGTTGACAAATGTTGATATTGCAATGACGAATTATAAAATAACCAAAGTCCATTATATATTAGCTGAGTATAAATATTTTTAACCATCGCGTTTTTTACTTGATGTGAAAGTTTACTTACAAAGATTGGGAAGTTAATTTCTCGTCAAAATTAAATGAAATGAATCATTAACCAATCTTACAAAAATAGTAACTTAAAAAAAACCAATAAGAATGCCAAAGTTAAGCAGATGAATTGTGTTCTTTTTTGTAAAATTTCTTAAAGCTTCAAACCTAAAACCGTTTGTGTACGGCACAATATTGTTATCTACAAAAAACATATAGAACATTGATATTTTTGTAAGAAAAAAAAAGATAGGAAAAAACAGCACATGTCATATTAATGGGTACACTAGTATAATAATTCAGAATATTTTGTCTTGTTCTTCTTTCAGAAAAGAAAATGTTAAACAAACGATAGTGAACATGATGTCATCAAGTATATTTATAATTGCAGAGAATATTTTATTTGCATGCCATAAAGTGTTATATTGTCGTAAAATTATAGAAGAAAGACAAGGCCAATATATTTATATAGCAACAGAATGACATAATACGAATAATTTAATCAGAACATTGAACCGGCACCTGACTCGTTGCTCCGAAGAAAATAACAAAGAATATACCTTAACTTTACTTGAACAGGCTGATAATTACTCGCAAACGAATTTAGACTAACATTTTAATAAATAAAAGGCTGCCCGTGCTGGCCAGAGACGCGAGTTTGAATGCTGGAGTATGCTCTTCCTCTACAATAAAAAATATATATGTGCCAGAACCAGATTCCCAGAATATCCAATACAATAAAATACATTTGCAGGTATTTTTTGAAAGAAGACAAAGGTTTAGTGACCCTGTGTCAGGGCTTTTGTGTAGGCAGATCCACAACCTTAATTACTAGGATAAAAAGTCGTGATCGTTTTGTCGTGAGCCTCGTTAGCTCAGTTGGGAAGGGCGCTCACCCAGTTTGCTGGAGACCCCGACTTCGAATCTCGGTCTAGGTAAGCAAAATGTATTTCTCTACAAAACAATTATATACCGTATATATATTGAGATTGTCCAAGTCCAAGCCCGTTGGCGGTTATCCCAAGTTTCATGTCCACAGTAATATACCTATTGAAATTATGTCATTTCCACCGAAGTTCATACTACTCTCTTCAATGAAATTATTTTGATATGTTCTGTTATGAAGCCTATATTATTTTACTACAATTCAACAATTCACGTGATAGTCTCGATTGTTAGCTGACTGTTTCATAGAAATAAGTAAATAAGGATTTCAATTAAATTAAGATTCGTAAAAATTGCCTTTATTTTATTTGATTTGCGGCCACATCATTTATGTAAACCGAACGTAAACACAATGGATTCAAACGAAAATTCTAGTTTAACAAACGTTCAATGCAGCCACAAAAATGCATTTTATAATTTAAGAAGGGCTTAAAATGGCACCTTATTACATTTAGTGGCCAAATTTGATAAACGTCAATTAGAATACGGTACTTACTATAAAAAGTGTGTTTGGTTCTTGAGACTTTCGAGAAGAAAACAAGTTTTGCAGTTTATACCCGATAAATTGAACGTGAGCTATATTTCCTGGACTGTCAACATTCGTTTAAAAACATAGCGCATCTATTCATAGACATATACTTCTTAGGTAATCGATAAGAATACAGCTCTTGCTTTCTCCGAATTTTTAGCACTCCTTTTAAGGCTAATAATGGATTCTACATCCTTGTTCATTATGGTTTGTACTTCTATCTAGTTTTCTCTGTTTTTATAAGGTGTATCTACATAAAGTTTGAACTACGTTTTTTTAAAACTTTAGTTAAATAAAGATAGACTGTCAATATTAAGAAAGGACAAGAGAAGTGAGTAAATCATATACCCACCTGTCGCCTGTCTGTTTGGGCGGCCCCTTTCATCTTTGGGTGTTACAACTCTTCTTTCTGCAACTTGTATTTGCTTTCAGATTTTCTCGAAGCTGATTCTCGCGTATTTGTTGTCCTTTGCCCGTGTTTAGTTAATGTGTATTTTCTGTTAATATTTGACCATTTCCAGTCTGTGTATTTGCTAGTTTACAAACCGAGTCAACAATCTATTCCGACAAATATCACATTCCGTCAAGAGAATTATCGATCACATTAAGTTGTAAATCGTAAAACTACGGCATATTATAGAGCTCGTATACGCTTGACTTCGTTGCATAGCGGAATCTGGAGAGAAACGGATTAAGTAATTTATCACAGAGTGTAATAATTTCAATTTAATTTACAATTATTCGTTGGTTCGTTCATTCATTAATTTATTTTTTCATTGATTCACTCAACCATGTTTTGATGTATTATATTTACATTTATAATAAAAAATAAAAGACAGAAAAAAAATCCAATTAATAAAATCACATGCACTCAAAGAAATAATTTTTTAAATCTGGTATTTGGATAAAATCCGATCAATACAATGTCAACCGGAAAAAAATCGAAAATTTCACTTTCGAACAGTCCCCCTGTATAATTTAAAGATAACAACAGGGTTTGCAAACATTCTCTTTTCCCAATTTTGTTTCTTAGATTATGATGTTGTTGTCGTTTGTTTTGTTGCTTTTTGGTGCTTTTTGGTGTGGTTGGGGGGTCGGTGCTTTTATTTTTTTCCACTTAACTCTTCTGAAGTTGATTTCTAAGAGAGTATTTTGGGTCAGTTTTGGGAAAGCAAAGATACGTCTCTAAAATTAATAAATTTTAAGGAAAACTGAGAGAATATTGTAAGACACAATTGGGAATACGGGATGCCGTTTAGTAAATTGATCAAATTGGCGATAAAATTACTAGAACTAACGCCTAGATATGGATTCTAAATAAGTGTATTGTACACGTATGTTTTAGTTGTTTGGTTTATTTTTGCAAGTAAACCTTCTGCTTATTAAGATATTATGTTTCGGGCATATGAAGTGTCTTGACTTTGCTCTGAAGGAACATTAATTTTCCAAATAAAACCTAATACTTCACATTTTACGCAGTGTTGTTATACTTATTCACTATCGGTCTGTTTGTTTGTCTGATTGGTTTTTAACGCCGTACTTATGGTTATTTCACTTACATGACGCCGTGCACGCTCAATGGATGAAGGAAACCTCCCTAGTCGCCGCTGGCAATAAACAAAGACAAGGCGACAAATACAGACAATCACGTTACGCAATATAAAGTCATCACAAACAGAACGGCTTTCTGTTCCACCTTAGCTCTGACAGAACCAGGGCAACAGGGTGCTCCCTCCAACCACCCGCAGTTCTGAAGTGCACCGCCAGCATAAAAGTGAATCTCCCTAGAGAAATCCTCATTTGTGTGCTCCTGATCCACTATAGGCTGTTAAGACTGCAGCCGCAGCTTCGAGGTCAGTGTGTGCGCTTATTAATCCTACTTCGATGGGATCGAGTCTGTCTGTCGACCATCAGATATCTCAGTGACTCAAACGATATGGCTCCCGTAAGCGCAGTGGTGTTTTTTTTTGTTAGATTTTCTCTCAGTTTTCCACCGTAATTAGGCAAAGGAACGGTGTGTAATAAGTGGATTATATTTCACTTATTATAATAATAAACAAACAAATAATAGTCTGTGTAGTTGTATATAAGAAAATGGATTCCTTTTTACTATTGTAACGGTCTATAGGCCTATAGTCTATGTGGATAGTCGTAAGCTGCTGTTGGGTGTTGCGTTACCTATATGACTGATATGAGCTGAGAGTTAGGAAATTGGAAGCATTTCCACTTGGTTACAACGGTGTCAATTTTACCCCTCATTGGCATCAATAATGCTTGAAAATGAGCTAAAGATTTTTTTCATCTCTCCTCAACATTTGGTTCTCGTTAAGCAGTGTTAGAATTGACTTCAACCTTCACGTCGCTTAGCTTCTAATGACAATCTGCACCATGATTTATGCAAGTCTCTATCATTTTTACAAAGAAGCGTAACAACTTTTTTTTACTGTTTGACGTTAGTGTAATCAACATTGTCAGCCTGTCAGTTAATATGTTAACTTTTGCTAGACGTCTCGTAAAAAAACGTAATTTAAGTCAACGTAAGAATTTCCTCTGAAGCAATCTCAACCGGAAACTGTAAGACCTATATCTGCCGTCTTGTCTCTATGTGTAGCACGTATATCCATTGAACTGTGTATCTATGTATCACATACTTGTATGCGTATTATATCCTTCTTTTGTGGAAGCAGGTTTCTGTATCTCTAATAGACTATCATATCACTAAGCTTTATTTAGAGATCATACAGAATTAGAATGTGATTAACTGGATAAATTTTAAGTTTTTGCGCTTATCGGAGATCAGTGTTCAGTTAATACGGAGTACAAATATTTGATATACTTAACTTTCTGACACATTTTATATGTCAAAGGTGACCTGAAATCATCCAGTAACCTTGCGAAAATTAGTTCAATGTAGATATTAACTTGTATTAAGCCGAAAAGCCTACTAAATCCTAATTTTGAGCTCAGTATCGAAATATGACGCATATCGATTACACAGTTTGGACAGTTTAAACCATGAATCTAGCCTCTGTTGTTGTCAAATATCTATTTTCCTGAAAGTGTATAGGTCGTACACACATCAGCGACAACCAGGTACTGACAACAAAGATCCACTTTTGCACAGACCATTTCGTCAGCTTTATTACCGAGAATACAAAAAACTTTACATATTTAGCATATAGGCCGCAAGTGCTAGGCATTTACCATGTATACAGTCTTTCCGATCTCTAGCCAGTAAGAAGGCTCACATACTGGTCAGCTGACTTCTTATTAATGACGTCACAGAGGAAATGACGAATTCACCGATCATACATACAAGAAGAGGATTTTTTTCTGATTTGTCTTGATGCTTTGTGTATATTGATAATTTTAAATGTTAGGAGTTCCTCAGGTTGGACAGAATTCCACAATTGTACCTACACCTTGGACTAGCTGCAAGCATCCAGTCTGGGTTTGAATGAAGGAACAATGCACCGTGAAGAGTTCTAGCCTCCGATCACATCACAAAACTGATGTACTTATATCATTTTAGATAATGAACCAAATCGTGCATGCTGTTGGTATGCTGCGAGGGGAACATAGATACACGTTCTTCACAATGGTTTCATTTTATCTCATATTGCTTTAAAGCGTATGTAAAAAAAACACGGGGACTGAAAGTGCATAATTAAATAAACGCAATACAGTACTTTGTACAAGAAAATATCTGTAATTAAATAACCGTAAATTTAATTTAATTTTAATTCAGTTTAACTGCGGCAAATACGTAAACGTTATGTTAACTGTACAACACACTTAAGGAGTTGCTGTTACCAGAACAGAAATTCCTCCTACAGGGTGTGCATTAAGCAAAGAATCGTTCTTGTTTCCATTTAATTTTCAAAACAAATGTTTTCTTCTTACTGTTGTCAAGATACTTGTTTTTATCTTTTAAAGACGTGCTAGCTGCTACATTCTAGGACGACGAGGGAAATAAATATCATACTTAAACAACACCATATTGTCCCCTAGCAAAATTGTTGCATTTAGATGAAAAACATCCATGAACAAAATTTCAGCTGAATAATTATTTCTGATCGAAAACATTATCGAAAATTAACAAAAATTTAAACTTTAAACAAAGGGCCGTTGACGTTTTTAAGTCGGTGTCCGAGAGGCCAGTTTGAACGTTACTGTTGTTGTTGTGCCCTTGTGGAGGATTAACCTCTCCGTCAGAAAGCTATTGGTTAAGTCAACAGAATTAATAAATGTAGAACGAGATTCCTTGAGGAAACAGTGTTCTTCTCTGGATCTTATGTTGACCTGACCAGGACAATATTTGTGTTAAATCTGGAATAAGGTTTAGAGGGATTAACAAGTCCCTTGTAGCCCTCAATTGTCCCTTTGTTATCCCCGGGGTAAAAATAGGAAAACCCTACTCCCGCTGAAATAGAAACACGCACAACACACAGTGGCCCGATTCTGCGAAGGAGAATTGTCAAAAAATATCTTCCCATCAAAGCTTGCTTTGTTTGTTAACATGGGAATTTTATATTTGGAATCTTATATAATAAAAAAGGCATTTCCTAAAGTCATCTTTTGATCTTAGATTTTCTTCCGATTTGCTGCTTCTAACGCAATCTACAACAGTCTCTGATCATTTCTACAATCAAGCCCAGAGATCAATATCCAAATTCCATCTGATTCCTCTTCCCTGCACATGTTATATCCAGCTAGGAAATTCTCTTCATGAACCTTCGATATGGTTATGAGTGAAATTGTTCGAGACGCCAATATCGTATCTCGAGGGGCTCATTAATTCTAATACAAAGTCAGGAATAGAAGATTTACATTTTTCGCGTCTTTGAAGATAGGGTTCCAGCCCCTTTCGTGTTGCGGATGGTGCCACAAAAATTTCGCAGCATTTTTGCTGACGCTTCCCTGAGCCGGGACACGCCCTTCGGACTTGGTGAGATCTTTCGCTGAAAGCCGACCTGCTTTGCAATTGTCCCTCGCGTTGAATATTATGGAATTTTGATGGCCACTTTCTGCGTAGTTTTTGTGATAATACAAGTCTCTGTATAGAAAAGCATCTAAGATCTGTTCGTATTGTACTATTCAACAATGTATATGACTTGCAAATGCTCATTCCATAGACTGTCTAGTTTCGTACGTTGTTTGCCTTCTGGCGCATCTCTAATTCTGTCCATATGCCGAATATTTAATCATAAGAGACGTCTTGCTGGGGTGAGGGTGCATATGGGATATACTCAGGGCTTATTGTTTGTCTTCAGTTTAAACGCTCTTCCGAAGCCCGGGCGACTGAGCAATAAAAATCTCTCGCCTAATATTTTTCTTTCTGGAAGCCATTGGTTTTTTGATAGCTCATATAATTATAGAGTTGATAGGCCAAGGCCTAGCCCAGGCGTGGGACAATATGACTGTCTCGGGGTTCCTGAAGAGAGCTAAACCTGCGATGTTTTGTTTATTTGGACAGTCAGGAACACATATCTTAACATTTGTGATGCCATCGTTATATTGTGAGAAATAATCACAGATTTTTTAAAAAGTCTATTGAAAAGTAAAATCAATGGAACAATTCCGCCTAACTGTGTCATATGCGTGTTAAACTGGATAGAAATGGTAACGGTATGTTTGCTCATGTCGTCCCTATTATACTTTGAGCCGTTTATAACACTTACCCATTAAATCAAAAGCACCTGTTGGGTTACAGTGAAATTCGTACCATGATAAACATTGGCACATCTCTTGGCGCTAGGTTTATATTTTTCTTATTGGCAGCTTATATGAAAAATCTGAAGTTGACAAATTAGCAACAAATGAACTCGACAGACTTGTATTGTAACAATTGCTGATCCTTGAATCGACCTTTGCGTACATGATACAAAGACGCGGAAGGCCCAACACACGTATGCGATACTCATCTATCTAATGTATAAATATTTAAAAGAATTGTGTAACAATACTCCCAACAAATGCCAACAAAACAAATAAATCTGCTTGTGACGGTAAACAAAAGTTACTCGGAAACCCTTTGTCTTGTGTAATATGCGGCTTTAGGGAATACGCTGCGATGCTGCCGATGATAGAATATCCTTGTCTTATATAAATATGCAACTAACACCATACAGCTCAAGTTAGTAAGATCTCACTTTTGTGAAAACACACTGTATTTCAGTTTGATGAACAAAGTCAATAACGAATAAACGTTTGATAGTTTTAAAGTTATTTCGTACCTAGTGAAAGGGTGTATTTTAAAAGAAAGCTGAATGACAAGAAAATCTAAGCCACAAAGTACAAATAACAATTGTTAAGTTTTCGGACCAAAATTCCTAAGAATAAAAAAGCTGTCCCCAATTTAGCTTATCACATCTTTTCCCTACTTCATCAATTTAAACCACACAATTCAGGCTCTGTGGCTTAAGGTATTCATGAAACTGTTGCTGGGTCCCTTGGGCCCAAAATGCGCTAAATATTTGTTATCCACAACATTACATATTCAAACCTTATACTGCGAAACAATACATTCGAAATTCGAATTAAAAGTATTTAAATATAAGCCTATAACTTACTGTTTCCGTATATTTATATTCAGTTCATTCATACCGTGTCGGGCAAGATTACACAAAATAAGGCCTCCTAACTTCTTATTTGCCACTTGTTTAGGTGTAGTTCAGTAACCAATCAAAATAATACGTTAATTCTAAATACATACATGGTTATTTAATGTCGGTAGATGTCCTCTAATCCATAGCCGCTGTGTGATGTAATTTAGACCTTTGCCTTTTAATTTTTTTTTTATCAAATGCGCTCTTATTCAACGGTTTTACAATATGAAAGCCAATACGTTACAACAATGCAGAATTTGGCAGATGCAATAAAGAAAGCGATAAAGAGCGCAACGTCCGCTTCAAAAAGGGAGGATTTTCGATTTTATTAATATTATTTTTTATATTTTTAATTTTTTTGCCAAAACCGCATATTCATGATTTAATACGGTTACGGTTTATTCTAAAATAGTCTGATAAAATTGTTTTTAAAAACTAATTTTTAAATCGTGCTGAAACACCGTTTTTCCTGTCAAGGCATATTTTACCAATAAACTAATTTATTTAATTTATTTATGTATATGTTAAATGAAAAGAAAGAAAATGCTGCTTCCCTCCATCGTGATTCGTCCAAGTCAAGTCTGCGAACCATTCTATAAGAGAAGCACTAGCACAGGGTCAAAATAAGTTTCTTCGTGATGTCAGATATATACACACTGTAGTTTTTTTATTTTTTTTTTTTTATAAAAAAGCCAAATCTATACAACTGAAATCGTTTTTTTTCATATATGATTCAATTTGCATAACGCTTTCGTAGTTTGGACAGATTCTAGTTCAGAAAATTTTCCATTTTGAAATCCGTCGGAAATCGAACTCACGGCCCTACTCACCTAGACCACTTATCCACCCGACCTAGAAGGCCTTGTATTGCTAAACTGTGATGGGTAGTGGGTTCGATTTCCAGACGGATTTCAACCTTCATAATTCTGAATTCTTTCAGAGCTCGAATTTGTTCAAACTAGGGGAGTGTTATCTTCTGTTATCTTCTGTTTTTCTTTCTAAATAACAAAAAATCTTATGTTAAGGAAAATTTATGGGATGTCCTAATTAACATATGAGCTCCCTGGGTTACCCAAGTCAGTGTTACCCAGGACGAGTCATAACACGTCTTCAACACACCGGCGATTTAAAATGAAAATTGAACATTTTAACATATGTGTTACCTCTGATTACCTAAGCTTTGTGACACAATATACAGATCTAATATTCTTCTGCAGAATAAGCTTTCAAAACAGTCCAGTTGTCCAGCAAGACAGCTTTAACCGTTAATCTCCATACTCTCTGGACAAAAAGGTTATTCATAGACCTCTCATGAATTAACGGTCCCATCATATTTGAAATGTTATCACTATTTTAACATCCCCTCTCTCATCCCCGCTTCCCCCTTCACTTATTATGTTATTCGAACATGGTGATCACGCGTCTGATGGTTAGCTCTTGTGGCAGTAAAATTTAAAATATTGTGGGCAGTAAACTTCATGTCGTCGGTGTGTTGAAGATGTGTTATGACTCGTCCTGAGGTTACATTGACACAAGTCGTAGACGTGTTGTAACATCATATGACTGTTACGTCGTCGCTTATTTCGCAACTGTTAAACAAAACAAGTACAAAGTAGACACACTTCATTGCAGTTTTTTGCTTTCTGTGGTGGCGTGACAACGGACGACTGTGGTAAAGTTATGTGGCACTTAAAGCAGAGTGCTGTAAATTAGCAATATTGTTGACAGATATATGTTCAATAAAAAAACAACTTGTGCTGAAATTGTTTAACTCTTAGAATTTTAGATAAGGTTTGTGCTTTAGTTTTTTCGTCGCTCCTAGCTGTTTTGATTTTTTTCTTCAAGTTTGCGACACTTTTCTGCTGTTGCATATCCGCTATCCTGATGAGATGTATATGTTTATTTTTTATTTATTTTATTTTTTTCTTCTTGTTTAGCGAACAGACTTCACGTTAAGCAATAATAGTAAGGTGTAATTATTGCGTCTCTCTTTTTTTCTGTTTCCCGAAAATGGAAACAGGCCTGATGATGGACACATTTTTAACTATTTGCAGAAATCATTCCTGGTAGGCCTACTTTCTTTGCGTTTTATAGACATCTTCCAGGTTTCAGTTAATTTTTAAAACGTGTTCCATATGGGAACAGGTTACGTTAACCAATAAAGTCGGGATGCATTGGCTATATCAGGATGGTGTATGCCCAAACCATGTAACGCGAATAACAGAGTAATATATGTATCAGATCTTAACTGCATACGACATTTATATATGATGTATTAAAATAAATTTTTCCTTTCAGCGGTACGTATTTTATACCGGGGAAAGGAATTATTACTTTTAATACATGGTATGTTAATGTCCTTTGCATTTGCGATTTGATACATATATGGTTTGGCCATAGACCTTCCTAATACAGCCAATGCACCCCAACCGTTTTGTCTTCCATCTGTTGCATCTATTCATTCCCATGATACTGTGGCGACTGTCTAGTGCTAGTGAGAGCTTTAAGCCGATTGTCACACATGGCAGGTCAAACACCCGCGTCATGTTCCATTCTCCACCTCTCGGATTGTTTCAGCCACCGACTACGCGGAAACTGGTCTGGAGAATGCATTCTTCTTCGCGTCCATCCGAATATACGAAATATGTAAGCCCGTCAGAGGCAGTGGGCATGGAGGCAGCATGAAAGCAATTCCTGTCCAGAATGAGTTGTACCGAGGTAATGTTTCCAGTGTTTCCTTCAGACGGACTATATCGACAGTGGAGGGACCACCTGGGTAGCCGGGTAAGTCACCAAATTCTTTCGCACCATATACCCATAGGACAAGTAGTATGACCTAAGGGCTCTCTTGTTTTGTAACCATGCCTATTTATATAGAGACTATCTCGACCATGGGCTCTTCAGATAGATTACCCTTTAACTCACCGCTCGCTACAGACAATTTAAATACAACCCCTGACTCCTCTTATAAATGACATTTGTAGCATTTACCTTTATACGAACTAAACATTCTTTCACCTTTGTTACGCTAGTTGTTAGCCGCAAGAGGTCGCGGGGGTCTATCATTCACCGTTTTTTAAGTTTAGTCCAGGCGGAAATTCGCCACAGAGGACCCCAAAATTGCGTGAATATCTTCAGCGTTCAGGTGACTTTATCAGTGTGACATTGTTTTTGTACACGTCTACTTTACAGAAAGCCGGCTTGCCACCAATGCAAGATACGTTAGATTCCGAGAATTATTCCTCAACTACTGGCCCGGTTATAAAGGAAGAAGAGGTGTTGGAGAAGGAATTGATTCCTAAAGACACTCAGTACCTGACTGCCAATTGTGTCTTGTTTACCTATTTTACCGGCGATACCTCGACGGTGGTGGATGAGCATTTCTCCCGGGCCTTGAGCCAGGCATCAAGCTGTGGGGCTACCAATAGACCTACACTGTGGAAAGGTAAGAAAGGAACTCCAACTTGTCTTATATCTAGTCTGGGAACTGATTCGGGAAATATTATAAACGCTTGTAGTTTGTGAGCGAAGATTTGTCATTCTTAAGCTTTAGTGTTTAAGCACTGACGCCTTGCGAGTGGATGAAAAGCTTAAGAGATTTAAGTGGCAAGTTGCATTAAACGAAATATCGCGGACACTTATCTGATGTTCAGTTAGTAGCGTCGTCAGAGACCTTGAGGCCTGATTTTACTATCATATACAGAAAAACCTGACTTACTAAAGTTCAGAGTTTGACTTATCGATGTCACGGATTTTGGCCCGAATTGTCCAGCCCAGAATCAGTTGGGAGCGTTTTATGTTTGCCTTATTCCTCGGTTCACCCAGGCTGTCTGTGGTGAGAGATTTATCGAAGGTTTGTACGGCGCCTTCTGGATTCGTCCTCAGGGTGATTCCGTTCGGCATATCGTCTCCTCAATACATTTCCCTATCATAAAACAAACCCTATGACCCGCCAGTTATAATCGCGTTTCACCTGCAGAGACAACCTTGTGTAGAATCGACAAATATACAATCAAACGTCCCATTTTATCAAAGAATAAGAAACATTTTTGGGTCGAGATATACAAACATGCAAACTTATACGGCGTTGTGCTGTTCCGTCCACTTCACTTGATTTGTGACCAGCACACTTTTATTCTCAATCGCTCAAATTTGTTTCGCCTTTAAGTCGGTTTAATATCCATATACTTGATTTGTTCGATAATTTTTTTTAGTCGATTCCTCAAAGTATTTTCTGACTTAAGTTCAAATTGTAAATGCGCGTGCATTTATTTGTTAATATTTGTGCATTTTATTTTTAAATATTTTTAATGTGTGTATTTAGCAAAACACTAAAACGCTAATATTCAAATACATATCAATACAATTTAATTGTCTTTCAAAAAATAAGTGGCTCGGAATTGCTTGTAGAAATATCACTGCAGCAGGGTTGTAGTATATTGTCTTATTCGACTAGGACCAATATATCATTAATTAACACAGACCTGCATTGGATTAATATGATTTTTAGTTATGCATAATTATTGCATCAAAGATCGCAGTTATTTGCAGTGCATTACATATTAGCTCTTAAAATAGGGTAAAGTTTGCATTGGTTAATGTTGAGGACAAGTGTCATTCGGTTGAATTGAATTTTAAGACAAAAACGATTTCGTTTAATGTTCAACGTCATATAAATACAGTGTGACTAATGTCATTCCGCTTGTAGTCGTAAAAGATCATCTTCAAAAATGATTACATTTTGGGTTTTTTTAATTTAGTTTATATGATTGGTATTGTAATTATTTTTACTTGTTGATTTAGTAGTTGTTGATTCTAATTTTCATCTGTGTGCATCAATTTCGTAAGGTCTGTCCTTTACTTAATGCATGCTTTTTTGTTAACTTTTTTTAATTCAATCTCATATTAAAAATCATTTAAAATGTCAACATAGGTATACAAATTTTTATGAATTTATTCGTTAAGATGTAACAAAATTGAATTCTGAAAATTTAATACATAATTGAAAAATAATACCGAAATTATAGGTTAATAACATATTACTTCCTTTATTCATAATACATTTGATACAATATTTAATACGTTTTTTTTTTAAATTTGCCGCTTATGCTTTTTTATAAATTTAATTTATATAAACTATTCAAACCTTCTCACTTGTACAATATTATATTTGAAATACACTAATCACTTGAACAAAGAAGAATGTATAATCCAGAGAGTATGTATGCGTTGTGTCACCTCATCATTTACTCTAAAACAAGTTTTCTCTATACTTTTATGGTTTATTTTTCAACATTTTCTATACACTTTTATGGTTTAATTTTCGAAAAATGTCTGTACACATTCCTGGATTAATCTTTAAAAAAAATTCTATACTTTTATTGTTTAATTTTCAAAATTTTCTGTATAACTTTATAGTTGAATTTAAAAAAATTATCTGCTTTTTATGGTTTCATTTTCAAAAGTTTCTATATACTTTTACGATTGAATTTTCAAAAATTTCTCTATAGTTTCATGGTTTAATTTTCAAAAAATTTTATAGACTTTATCGGTTTAATTTTCAAAATTTCGACCTATTCTGGGCACGTGTCCTAATTTAGGAGATTTTGTTTTCAAACAATACTTTGATGTTAGTTGTCCTACAGGGCACTTAGTTCTTGTCTTAACGATGCTAATGTAACACACGTTAAAATTACATTTGACAGTATGGAGGTGATTTTTCATCGGGTAACCGCAGAGTTTGAACTGCGGGGCTCAGGCTTGTCCAGCTGTAGTTAAAATTTAGACCTTCTGTAGACCTCACCATAACTCTGCACCCCAAATAATTCCGAAAAGCTGACGAATGCTTTCATATAAAATCAACACCATGCGTGTAAGACTCCCTTCTCTGATCTAAAGACGAGTTCTGTAAGCCATCCTAACAAGGACTACAATACAAGGACTGAACTTTTACCATTTGCTTGTATCGTCCTACAAATAAAGTCGGGATACCAGACAGTAGTCAACTTATTTGTGGTTAGTTTCTGTATTTTTGTAATATTCACAGAGTATTATTGAAAAATTCAGAACTCAAAGCGATCCGAAAATGAGCTAACTTGCATGGACAGACTAATCTTTGAATTGTCCCATCGCACAGCGGCTATCAACGAATTTTGGTAAATTATTTTTGGTTCGCGTCGGTAACTGTAGTTATCTTCTGTTGCTTTACAGCTGCAATAAATATTGTTTTCATTTATAGACTTGGTTTAAAAATCAAATGAAGTGGACGGAACATCTACAAAATAGGAGGAGTTTTAATCCACAAGATGTAAACAAAGATGTTTCATAAACAAGTATATAAAGCTCACATTTAACACTCAAAAAGATACGTGCAGCACATTGCTTATCTACAGTAAATTATAAATAGTACAAATTTTGTGAACAGTCAAAAACTGTATACTTTCAGTAACCAGGGTTACTTTCTTTAAATATGCGTGGTGTAAATTGCATAATATATAACTTTTTGTTTTCTAATTTTTAAAAAAATTTTAATCAGCGATTATTTGGATTCAAAAGGTTATTTTTAGGTACTAATTTTGTCGTATAAGCCGCGTTTAAAGGAAAAGCTTTGCACATCATTCACGAAATGCAATCACACAATACTTGTAGCTAATATTTCTAGCTGGAAAATTGCTTTAAACAGTATAAAGTGTCGGCCTCCCAGACCACGCAACTCAATCAAAAAGAAGTAATGCAAATAAACTATTTTTTAATAATATTTATCATCGTTTTTATTCTTCTAATGAATAGATAAATATACCATACGGTAAAATAAAATTATAAAATTGGAATAAGAAAAAGATCTGCATCAATCTACATCCTGACAAAATGTTGTGCAATATATACTCGCTAATCCATGAGAAGTGCAATTTTTATACTGGGTGTATTTATGTCAATATTTGTTATAATTTATAACAAATGTCCACACTTTTCTATATTTTAAATGATTGTTTTATATCTTTGTTATACCAAAATATGTCAAAAGCTCCAATATATCTATAAAAATATTTTATTATTTGGTTTATTTTAATTTTAGATGCCTGGCCAATGTCGCAGCGTAATTTCCCGCCATCATTTTGGAATAGTACATACCAGCCTCCACCGACAGCTACAATATCTAGTTCCCAGTTGGGAGAAAATCCTTACTTAGCAAGCTCATTCCACGGGTTCACTGGTTTCCACCCTCAGGATTCGTGGCACTACCCATCGACGTCCCAGGCCAGACCCCATGCATACTCACACCATCGCTCGATGGCGGGCATGACGACTGGAATTGACTTCAGCTATTCGGGCATGGCCTCCTCGAGTCATTACAATCCTCATTACGGGTCATTACTCATGCAGCCGTCATTACGCTCAGGTCGCCTATCACATGGGCTCCAATACGACCTGAGCATGTTAGGCAAAACACCAGATTCATGGAGCCGAATAAACACCACAGGTAGATTAGCACCAGACTTCACAACAACCACAGCTGTGGAACCAACACCTTCAGGTAAACATTTTAAGTTAATTTATTCATTTAAATATGTAACTTTTTCAAATTTAAGTCAAAATCGAAAAACAATTCAAAACAGTGAATATGACGGAAAGAATTATAAAGTAGTCAATTTGAATATTCAGTAATATACATAAAAAATCAGTGGCTATTTTGTTGATTTTAAAGGAAGTTCAAAAGACATTGAATACGATAGGGGTTTATATTTATAAGTTATATTTTTCATCTCACAAAAAAATGAAATTTAAAACAACTTTATTTTAATTGCACAGATTAGGACAAATATAAGTGTACGTCATAATCTTTAGATGTCTGACTCAAACTTAGGTAAATTTCCACCAGAATCTTACTATCATGAATGTAAAGCATGTTATACGTATGGAAGCAAAGTTTGCAACGAAAGGTGGCAATTAGCCTCGTAATTATGTCAATTTTGCCACTCCTGTCTTAGACTACAAAACGGGAAACAGGTACATGTATAGTCGGTAGAGTGTTGGGCCTGTAACCCAAAGGTCACACGTTCGAATCCCATTGGAGGCAAGCAAATATTTCTCTCTTCATTTATTTAAAATGTATATACCTAACATAGCGTCATAGATAGACTCTATTTCTTCAACAGAATAGTGATAATGTATAAATGAGGGGTGCCGATAAGGCCCCCTCTCGTCTCCACATAACACACCATATTAACATGTTATTCTGTTAAGGGACTATTTTTTTTGTCTAGCAGTTTTTCGGAGACACCGAAAGTTTATACATGGACATTTTCTTCTTATTTCATAGCGGAGTACTCGGTGTTGGTCAGGTCGGCAAATCGTCTGCTGTCGTAACATTTTAGAATTTCTATTCAATATGGAATTTGCTATAGTTTCGATCAGAGCTAATGGATTCTGTCAATGAAAAACGTAGGGAGAAGGTGTTTAGCCTCAAACGTATTGACTTAGCGAGTAAATATACATGACAAACACTCAAACAGATAGTTTGTGGCTACCGGCAATGTGTGAGATTCCATCCCGTGATCCGATTAGCTCTTCATATGAAACTGTTGACAGATCAAAATTCAGGAACTGGTCTATGAACGAGGAAACCTAACATACCTTATATACAGTCCGTGTCGTTTCTGTTTTCACTTCAACCACAACTCTATAGGCCACGGAGTCAGAGATGCGTCAAAAATGATGTTAAAATTTGTTAATACATCATTTTTAAATGTTTCAAATATTCGGTACAAATTGAGAAGAATACGGCCTTTAATAGTGTGTACATTCTGACAGTTATTAATGTACGCATAAAAGTTTTAATTTTAATAACACAAGTACATCTTGGGAGGGGATTTTCTGACAATTTTTTCATAAATTGTATTTTTTATAAAATCGCTATGATGTAATCTTTTCAAAGTTCAATAGCAATCGTTTGAAATAATTTAATTGGTAAAGCTTTTTCTACAATCTGATTGAAATCCATTATTAAACATTTTGTGAAACTTGACTTAATTAAAAAATGGCATACTGTGGTATGCATCTGAATACAATCTTATTCATATGGAACTTCTATATACCTGGTAGATGTTTTTCCATCAAGAGTCAGTAATAAGGTTAAAAATCAATATTAAAGAAAGAATTGCCATAATTGAACAACGAATTAAAGAAGATTTCCATAAAATATTTATTGTGGGTATTTATATTTATTGTAAACAGTTATACGTGGACTTAGTAGGTAGCGTGCATTTTTCTTCATAAATCTTACAATATTCACCATAATACTGACATAACAAAGGATAAAATTAAGACGCGAATAACATTATTAACACTCTGACTCTCCTAAACAAAATACTTTGGACACTTTATGACAGATTAGGTAGTATTTATATGAAACCCTATGCGAATGTAGATATCAAAATGGTACTAGGTTCATGAACATATTCAGATTATTGTTTAACCTGTTACTATTTCCATCGAGTTGGTCTGTCTATCGAACGTATTTGGACTATTAGTGTTTTTAAGTAGACGGAGGGCGCGGGTTAAAACCAAGGTAAGGGCCATACACAGGTCTCTCAATTTTTTCCCCCAAAAAGTACATACTTATATACTTATAGAAAACTTTTAGAAATATAAAGGTCATATTTTAGTATTTCGCATGCGTTTATATATTACTATTTTTATTCGAAATAATTATAACTTAGCCCAATAATCTATCTTACAGGACAACCAGCTTTTGTGATAGATAGATAGATAGATGGTACTTGAATTCGAACACCCACACTACTTGCATTCGATCACCCGCACAAAAATTAGTTTTGTTGCTTATTTTAAGTGTGCATGGCCATCACACCTTCGTCTCAATTTAAATCAATTATAAATAATTATCAGTAAAAAAGGCTGTTTGCCTATCGTTCTTGGTAAATATTTTCCAAATTCCTTATGTATCATCTCAAATTTCAATGTACGGATTAAATGATATTGTCAATCGCCAGAATAAATGTTTCTCTTCCACCAATCAAAATGTACAATAATGAACATATTATGAATTCTAAGATCCAGGGGCGACTTTAACTACAAGTGAAACAATATCGTACGAGATTTTAAAGTCGAACGATATTTTGTGAAAGAGGCTTCATTACTAATAGTATTCTAATTCTAGTATCCCGACTCTGACGAAAAGAAATTTTAAAAAGTCAAAAATGCTTATTGAACACTTAATCTAGATAAGTTTTCGTCTCCTGTGATGTTTAGTGAATATATAATAAGTGTGATGGTTAGCACGTAACTGTGAAATGCTTATCCGCATTGTTCCTTTATACTATATCTACTCAAATATTACCCTGTGTGGACTTTATGACATTAAACTCGGTGTTCGTCAATCAGACCAGAACACCTGAAGAAAAACTCACGTTCTGTGGTTGTCCAAAACAAAGTGATAATCTATTTTCAACAAAGTGAAACATGCATAAACACAGAAAAAAACATGTTTTTATCACTTCGCTAATGAACTGGAAGGCAGTTTATACATTTTTTAGGAATGTACAGAACGTAAAAACTGCATGCTTTTAGCGAAAATCGAAACTGAGATCTTTCTGAACTACAGCGGACGAATAAGAGCTTAGAGTTAAACTACACAATCAAGTATTGATTGATTGGTGTTTAACGTCTTGTTTAAGGTTATTTCAAATAAACTTATATGATTCCAATACTAAAAAATAACACTTACTCGGTGATAAACCGTGACGTGATTTGGAAAAGTAATGTTTCTCCAGCGCGAACAGAAGACAGTAAAAGTGTGCTTGGAATATACTTCTCCTAGCCATATCGCCTTTAATAAAACTTGCGGTTTCGTTAAATATCTTCAATTTGATTACTGGAATTCAAGCCAAAATAGATTTATATATAAGCAACCTTATAGTGGTGAAGCTGTACAGTTCTGACAGACGGTGTGACTTAAAATATAGGCATTTAAGGTTTTTTGCCGAAAATTACTCAATTTGTATTAACTTACATTGCGTGGAAATATTACATTGCATGGAAATAATACATTGCGTATAAAAAACATTACATTGCGTGGAAATATTATATTGCATGGAAATATTACATTTGAAAATATTACATTGCGTGGAAATAATACATTACTTGGAAATATTACATTGCGTGGAAATATTACATTGCGTTGAAATATTACATTGTGTTGAAATATTATATAGCGTGGAAATATTACATTGCGTGGAAATATTACATTGCGTGGAAATATTGTAAGTGCCAGTTAAATCCACATTTGCATAAGGCATTTAAAATTGTAATTTTTCAGGGATACATTTTGTATACATTTTCGGCGATTTTTTTCTATTAAACCGTTGCCATTCTAAAACCCGTATAATTTTAACGAAAGACAAACAAATTTTATATATATATTCCGTCATACAGATTGACGCCTCGATCACTCCTCAATTCCAAAATCAATACACAGATAAATAAACGTTATAAAACCGTTGCATTCTTTACACAGATACACGGCAATATATGTAAACTTCCAGGCTAAACTTAAAAATTAAAAATTGTTGAGTGTATAATGCAAACTGATTTAAAAACATTCCATTTTAATCTTAGTATTAACTGCTTTTATCCAGTTTGCTATGTAGTTACGAAAAAACATACCCTTTAAAATGGTATTATATAAGTCTAAACTACAGTATACAATTATGGGTATGCCATATATGAACCTATGTGATATATTGCAATAGCTGTAGTTATTATCTTCTCTCGAAATATATGTAGTTTAAACATAACTTGATGTGGAGTTTTCTTAATTCTCAAGATAGACAGTGTCCATATGTTTATAACGTTTCATTGCTGCAGTAAGATAAAATATATTTACCTATTTTTTTATTTTTTTATTTCAGGATTGGACTCTGGCCTAACCGAGACGCCAAAGGAAGCCTATTGGTTTTAAAGATGTTAAATATTGAAAGTGGAACAAATGTTTTTAAAAGATTTAATTATGTAAATATGATGTATATTTTATTTTAAATTCTCTTCTCAAAATAAATTTCTTGTCAATAAATCTTTCTTTTCTTATCAATGGATTTTGTATTTTACATATACAATAACAAGTTCCTCCAAAACAAGAATATCGACAAACGAATTCCCAAAATGGAATATTTTTGCATTTCCCTAAACATTAATGAAAATAAATTTTAAAAGAAAAACTAAAATTTATATCATTGGAAAACTGTTTTAATATTTTATGAAAGATTTTTTATTACTTTATGGATTTATGGCAACCAGAAAATGGCGACAAAGCCTCATTTTGGGACAACGTGTGGCTTTGATGTCTACTAGCTTTTCGTAACTATTCCGAATTTGATTTAAGCATGACCTATATAATGTTGATTATCAAATTCAATCGATTCCACTATCATATTCTTGGTTTTCCGTATATGTAAAGAGACAAACGTGTTGCTGTTTTTATTTTTTGGCAAGATTTTAAAGTTGACTAAATTAAAGGGTGATGAATGTTCATAATTTAACCATTTTAGAACAACTGCATTAATTGGAGAATAATCATGTCTCTATTGAATCTTTCATTATTTAAATCAATATACAGTTGAACCATTCCATGCACCGTACATTTAGTCACCCTTTTCTGTAGTGTACACAATCTGTTAAACATTGCGAGATTTTAGTTAATGATGTATAATCCGTACGCTTGACCGTGATAGATGGTCAGCAGTCTATTTACAGGTGAATGTACCCTATTGCATACTATAGTCAGTTTCGGATAATTTTTGTGTCTTTTACAAAGTGAAGATTAACAGTATTTTGGTTATATTGGGATAACACTTTCTTAGTTTGAACAGATTCCTGTTCAGAAAATTTAGCATGTTGAAACCTGTCCGGGAATCGAACCCACGACCGTCTGAGTAAGGCAACGAATCCACCTTCTACACCCTGTGCCTAACTCAGAGAGTCGTTGACGGAAAACCTGTTCTGGGAATAATGGAAAACATGTTCTGAGAATAATGGAAACCCTGTTCTGGGAATAATGGAAACCCTGTTCTGGGAATAATGGAAAACCTGTTCTGGGAGTATTGGAAAACCTGTTCTGAGAGTAATGGAAAACCTGTTCTGGCAGTATTGGAAAACCTGTTCTGAGAGTATTGGAAAACCTGTTATGAGAGTAAGGGAACACCTGTTCTGTGAGTATTGGAAAACCTGCTCTGGGAGTATTGGAAAACCTGTTCTGAGAGTATTGGAAAACCTGTTCTGAGAATATTGGAAAACCTATTCTGAGAGTAAGGGAAACCCTGTTTTGGGAGTATTGGAAAGCCTGTTCTGAGAGTAATGGTAAACCTGTTCTGAGAGTATTGGAAAACCTGTTATGGGAGTATGGGAAAGCCGGTTCTGAGAGTATTGGTTAACTTGTTCTGAGAGTAAGGGAAACCCTGTTCTGAGAGTATTGGTAAACCTGTTCTGAGAGTAAGGGAAACCCTGTTCTGGGAGTATTGGAAAACCGGTTCTGGAAGTATTGACAAACCTGTTCTGAGAGTATTGGAAAACCTGTTTTGAGAGTAATGGAAAACCTGTTCTGAGAGTAATGGAAACCCTGTTCTGGGAATAATGAGCTCAGGACAACTCCGAGCGTACAACATTTCTCCCGCACAAACTGTCCGAATGAAAAATTAAAACGTAAGAAAGAAGCACATACATCTGTACTTCATAAAAAATAACTCGAATGTAAAGTGCGACCTGTTGACTGAATTGATTCATGAATATATCTTTTAAAAAATAAACATAAAGGTTATAAATCATACAACATTTTTTTCAAATTGAAAAACAAGTGACTTAATTTCCTGTGATCTTATCTTTGTGTACATGCCATTTATTTTTAAAGATTAAAAACTTCTTAGTTTGAATTGCCCTGTCTATACTAAAATACTTAGACAC
>JARFOD010075495.1:0-20684 GCA_031763545.1 Mopalia muscosa
GTTGGAGGTAGAAGTGCATTATTTACACATTGAAAACTCACTGTCTGTAAAGACAAATAACATTGAAGTATATTTAGCGTAACCTATTCACAAGAACGATCGTTCGCGCAAATTCGTTTCGCATAACCGAACGACAGGTTACGTGGGTTAAAATTCACGGGAACGGTAGATTGGTTTCGCAAAATTTTGAAAAAATAAGGCCTGAAGTATTAAATATACAGCTCTAAAAGAGTTATTTCAATTTGAATGTTTATCTGCATTAAAAGAGTCCTGCTTATTGGCATCTATTTAAGTGAGGTGAAAAAGAAATTGTGTAACACCCCTTTTCTTCCTTGGTTGCAAACAAGCCATTAACCCACAAATGGTCAGAGTTGTGTCCCTTTACTCCAATCAGATGCTACAGAGACAGAAAACAACACATAATAACAGATGACTGCTATTTGGAGTATAACAGACAATATACCTAGAGAGATTACAGCTTTAGGTACCAGAAGGATATATTTATTTCAGGGAAGCAATGTCATAAAAGTGTGAACAATTTTGAGACTGGCTGATCACTTATTCAAAAGGCTTTTAAAACCTTAATCTGCTTCTGTCAGCGGTGGGGGGTTGGTGAAAGTGACGAGTGGTCATACAATCTTATAATTGAATGAATGACACTCTGATCTTTTAGGCTTAGGTTAACAGGGGCTTCATGTACCCCACTGAGGTCAAAGGTGACCTGTATTAGTTATTACCTGTATTCCCTGTGATATTTACACTGATTCTTGTATTCTGTAAGCAGGCAAACTAATAATGTCTTATTATGGTTTCAGGCTGCCTTTGAGTGTATGTACACGTTACTGGATTCATGTCTAGACAGACTGGATATTTTTGAATTCCTCAACCATGTTGAGTTTGGGCTGAAAGATCACTACGACATCAAAATGTTGATGTACCTAACTCTTGTACGATTAGCCACACTCTGTCCAAATGCTGTTCTTCAAAGTAAGTGTTTCTCTAAAAGGTTGGTTTACACTGCTAGAGAAAGCTAGTGACAACAAGAACTTATGGTTAATTTCTAAGGTGCTTCCTCATCATTATTGTCCTTCGTTTGTGTACAGAACTAACGCTGCTATCCTATATGTAATTTAAATGTTTGGGTATTTTTAAGAATTTTTCATGCAATGGGAGTACATGGACATGTCATGCAAATGTATATAAATTTCCACCCCTGTGTATAATGTAAATTGTTTTTTTAACTCACCAGCGATTATGTGTACAATTATATAGTCTAATAATATTTTATATACTGGGTTTTCTGTGACATTTTATTGCTAAAATCACCCTTGTTAAAAACGCAGAAACATGAATAAAGTACCTGTTGTCAACCAGCCATTTTTCTCTCTTTCACTATTTTAACAGAATGGTGAATAACTTCCATTTTTTTTACAAACAAAATGTGTATGTTTACCCCATGAAGATAAAATATTGATTCAATGGGGACATTAATCCAGTATTAAGCTGGTAATTATACTTTAAAGGCTCCTCTTCTAAATCTGATGGAGAACTATTACACAGTTTGTCCTGTTTAAAAGCTGTACCTTTGTATCTTCAAATGTTAGTCGTCATAAATGTAAATTACCTGTGATTACAAAGTTAATCTGTCGACCCTCAGGTATATGAGCGAGTCACAAGATGTGGCTGCGGCAATCGCGTGGGTGATTTTTATGAGGTTTCATCCCGGTTTTCCACCGAAATTAGGCAAGGACCAGTGTGAAGTGGACAATCTGTCATCATATAAGTAAAATACCCTTGAGTACAATGTTAAACCCCAATCAAACAAACAAATCAAATTCCCGATCTGATTGACTAGGTGGTATTAATGTGGTGAATTTATTTGTAGGACTGGACAGACTTGTAGAACCACTGAGGTCAACCTGTACAACCAAAGTGAAGGCTCATTCTGTTAAACAGGAGTTTGAGAAACAAGATGAATTGAAGCGATCCGCCATGAGAGCTGTCACCGCTCTGCTCTCTATCGTTGATGCAGGTTTGTTTTATCTCCATTGTTTACCATGGTGGATTAAGAGAGTGCTTCCTGTTGGGCTGGTGCTCTCTTGGCTAAAGGGCAATATGACGCCCATCTGTCCTTTGATTGTACTGTGTCCTTTGATTGTACTGTGTCCTTTGATTGTCCTGTGTCCTTTGATTGTACTGTGTCCTTTGATTGTACTGTGTCCTTTGATTGTACTGTGTCCTTTGATTGTACTGTGTCCTTTGATTGTCCTGTGTCCTTTGATTGTCCTGTGTCCTTTGATTGTCCTGTGGCGGGTGGTTGGAGGGAGCTTCTTGTTGACCGGGTGCTCTCGGAGCTAAAAGGGGAACAGTAAGCCGATCTGTTTGTGCTGTGCTGTTGTTGTCATCCTGTATTTGTTTGTTGCCAGTGGTGTCCTTCACCCATTGGACTGCCACGTCATCATATAAGTGAAATACCCTTGAGTACAATGTTAAAACACCAATCAAACAAACAAACCATTGATTGTCCTGTTTTGTCTTTATTTGTCAAGGGTGGTTTCCTTCACCCATTGGGCTGGCATGCCATCATGTTAGCGAAATAACATTAAGCTTGTGTTTAACCCCAATCAAATGAACGAACAACTCATTGTTTACCTGTTTTTATCTCCAGTTAATTAGTTTACCTATTCGTCTGGCTTGTAAGGTCAGTATGCTTCAATCAAAGACAGACTCTCAGCTGTAGTTTAATTTTATGAATCGCATACTGAAACCAACGGGGGATGGCTCACTAAAAAGACAATGGGTTGCCTGTAGTGCTGAAACAGGTACTGATTTTCATAACCGAGTACCCGTTTTGTAATATTCAAATACTATTCAGGTACTCATTATGTATATGACACCTGGTCGTATACATGTACATGTACGGTCAGGTAGCCTAATTGTGTACAAACATTACAGAACGCTTTTATTCAGTAAAAAATACGTGTCGTTTATTAGTCCTAGCTGTCCTTTTATCATGTAAGTTGACGCATGTATTATGATAAATTTATTTTGCTTTGCTGGCCTTTAAAATTCCAACGAAGTCCCCAATTGCGTACGTAAGTACGGAAGTCTTTTAACAACCACCATACATCCAACTGAGAATCGTGTGAGACCAGTGTCTGGGGATTGTCTTCAAATTCCACAGCTGACCCCAATAACCTAATGTTTGTGCTAAATATTATTGATAGTCTCATACCAATATACTTTTTGTTAAGTTGCATTACTGGCTAAATAAAGATACAATCGATGCAACTTTTAATTCTCAAATATACCCTAAACCCAGTTTTGCGTTTATTTCCCAGAAGATTATGAACGCGATTTTGCAAAAAGCAGTAAGAAATGTACATGTACTGCCATATTTAGTTTGGAGAGACAGAACTTTATGATAACAAGGTATATACTGGACTCAAGAGTCTTATTTATGACTAATTTTTCAATGTGTTTGGTTTGACAATGTATCCATATAGAATGCACGGTAAATCTGTCTATGAACTGTCTCCCTGGCTCATGGCTCATTTGCCCCAGACTTTCATTCTCGCGCGGACTGACCCTTAACCATTGTCTCACTCAACCAGCTTTATGCGCATCCTGTATATAAGGTTGAACGAAAGCATTTTTCCTAGCCGATTATAGTACATGGGTTGTGAATAATAATTCAGACAAATCTGCCATGAAAAATCTGATCACCTGTTTAAAAGAAAGATTTTGTACCACTAAGTTTTTTCAGCCATGGTAACTGCCAGCGAGGCACGACAGCATGGCGCAAGACATACGCGTTTAACAAGGTGCTTTGATTTACCTTCACAGGTTCGAGTCCGCCTTCGACCATCAAGTATATGAGCGAGTCACATGTTGTGGCAATGGCGGGGGTGGTTTTTACGAGGTTTCCATCCCGGTTTTCCACTGTAATAAGGCTGTGTACAGTGTGAAGTGGACAATCCGTCATATAAGTGAAATACCCTTGAGTATGGCGTTAAACACCAATCAAACAAACAATCCATACAAAATAGCGTAGCAAAATAAATATGAAAAGCTGTTACTTTCAAACATATTGGTCCATGCTGCCATGAGCCACCAGAGTGCTCTTCAGAAAAAAGGTGTGGTACACAGAGTCCCGTGCACTGAGTAATATATTAAGTAGTAATATGTCTTTTATTATGGTTAGTCACCCAGACATGCACAGCTTAAATCATACCTATAACTTCTAGCAGTTGGGACAGAGAAATATACTTTACCACAGGGGGTCTTAAATGTTATTTCTATGGACTGTCCCAAAATTAGAGTATCCCAAGTTCTAGATTGTTATAGGGTATTTATTTTGTTGTTATAATTTCCAGATAAAAACCCCCAGATGAATGAGTTTCTGACGCAGATCAAATCGAACGCTGAACTAGCGAGCATGTTTGAGAGCATACAGAAGGACAGTATGATGACCTCATCAGATTCCTCGCTCATGGAAACCAATCAGCTGGAAAAGAGCCAGTCAAATATTCTAATGGATTCGGCCAGTTCTGGAATGGCTGTCAACTACTCGGAGGGTTTTGGTTTCAAAGGCTGGCAGAAATAGTCCTACATGAACAGTGTTGTAGCCATTGTTACGTGGCTTTGATAAAACGTTGAAGTCATACAGTTTACACCTGTGCCGTTTTTTGTTTTTTTTACTGTGAACTGTCATTCCTTGAAGTCACGTGATTGTTTTTACCTACAATAAGTAAATAATCCGGTGCACGTGTCCGTAAATGCTGTTCTCTCCGTGGCAGAAAGAATTTTTTTTACAAGTGAAAACATTTTCAGATTATGATCTGATATTGAAATTTAAGCAGTAAACATATGGTTTTAGTTGACCCAAATGAGCAGCTAAAACATGAAATATTGGAAAGTTCTTTTCTGTCTTTTGTGTTAATGAACACAATCCTGTTGTAAATTTTATGTGTAAAGTTCCATTTTTATGGCGTGTTAAAGTTAATAGTTTTGTTAGTGCTAGGGAAGTTATGTCCTTGTATCATAAGATCACATGACACATCAATAAGTGCTGTTTGGAAAGTATTGAGTGCTCGTATCAGCCGTCAGTTACCTCCCAGGTAAGTGTTTGGTCTGCCTAATTAAAAATTGATTCTCCTTGGATATTAATACATGATTGTTGCTTTCATGGTCTGATCTGTAAAACATTAGCATTGTTTGGCTCGCGGCCTTGTGGGTAAAGTAAAACCCCATTATGTATGGCACAATCAAAAAAGAAAATTGAAAATGAATTATGTTGCAAAATTATAAGCTGAGAAACTGTTTATGGCTTTGTTATTGAAGATTTGTATCAGTGAAGTTTTGTCAAATTGAAATAAACATTGATAGAAGAAGTACTTGGGATTGTGACCAGTTTTAGATCCTTCTAAATCTGGTTAAAACTTGTTCAAAAGTTATGGTTAATTAAAAAATGAATGACAAAATTGACATCTTGTAAGTTCTGAATAGCTCAATGAGCTACTGTAATAACTTCACCACAGACAGACAAGAGTAATTAATTGTACAGTAGGGTCAATATTTGTGTACATGTTATTTGGAATTGAATATACTCAATAAATTAACAAAAAATTAATTCTGTGTGTTTAAGTTCATTTAAATTCTTTTAAGTGTTACTTGTTACTAACAATAACGGATGAACATAATGGCCTTCAACCTTTTCAGTTCTTACAAACTTTTATGTAGACATTAATGTCGTGAACAGTCTGATTGAAAACAGGTCTTAACGTTAATATTTTATTAGCACTTGATGTAGATCTGACTAGCAGGCCTTTGAGAGGGAGCTTCCTTTCTTCTTGGGCTCTCGTCTGTGGCTTAATCATGGCTTATGGTAGCAAGTGTGATTACTTATCTTACTTCAATGTCTAAAGATAAGCTAACCCGCATTGGGGACCCCCTGTTAAAATGTATCATGTGATGTAGCACACAAGAAAATTTAGAAGAACGCAGTTTTAAAAATAATGCATTATGAGAGAGTTCTGACAGACCTCTATCATTATGTTTCTAACTAAACGAAACGCATTGACCTAGTGCAATATGTGCCTGTTGAATAGACAAGAGGGAGCTTAATTGACAAAATATTAAACAAGTCATCCATTTGATGTACCCTATGAATACCGGATACAGATACAGGGTGTTGATAAAACCTACAGATACAGGGTGTTGATAAACCCTATGGATACCAGGTCTTGATAAACCCTATGGATACCAGGTGTTGATAAACCCTACCTATACCAGGTGTTGATAAACCCTACCTATATCAGGTGTTGATAAACCCTACATATACGGGGTGTTGATAAATCCTAGGGTTACCGGGTGTTGATAAACCCTACAGATACCAGGTTTTGATAAACCCTACATATACGGGGTGTTGATAAACCCTACAGATACCGGGAGGTGATAAACCCTATGGATACTGTGTGTTGATAAACCCTACAGATACCAGGTGTTGACAAACCCTACAGGTACCAGGTGTTGATAAACCCTACGGATACCGGGAGTTGATAAACTATGGATGTTGTGTGTTGATAAACCCTACCTATACCAGGTGTTGATAAACCCTACCTATACCAGGTGTTGATAAACCCTACCTATACGAGGTGTTGATAAACCCTACCTAGACCAGGTGTTGATAAACCCTACGGATACCAGGTCTTGATAAACCCTACGGATACCAGGTGTTGATAAACCCTACGGATACCAGGTGTTGATAAACCTTACAGATACCGGGTGTTGATAAACCTTACGTATACCAGGTGTTGATAAACCCTACCTATACCAGGTCTTGATAAACCCTATGGATACCAGGTGTTGATAAACCTTACGGATACTGCGTGTTGATAAACCCTACGGATACCAGGTGTTGATAAACCCTACCTATACCAGGTATTGATAAACCCTATGGATACTGAGTGTTGATAAACCCTACAGATACCAGGTGTTGATAAACCCTTCGGATACCGGGTGTTGATAAACCCTATGGATACTGGGAGTTGATAAACCCTACGGATACCGGGTGTTGATAAACCCTACGGATACTGCGTGTTGATAAACCCTACAGATACCAGGTGTTGATAAACCCTTCGGATACCGGGTGTTGATAAACCCTATGGATACCGGGAGTTGATAAACCCTATGGATACCGGGTGTTGATAAACCCTACGGATACTGCGTGTTGATAAACCCTACCTATACCAGGAGTTGATAAACCCTACCTATATCAGGTGTTGATAAACCCTACGGATACCAGCTGTTGATAAACCCTATAGATACCGGGTGTTGATAAACCCTACATATACCGCGTGTTGATAAACCCTACTTATACCAGGTGTTGATAAACCCTACCTATACCAGTTGTCGATAAACCCTACCTATACCAGGTGTTGATAAACCCTACGGATACCGGGTATTGATAAACCTTACTTATACCAGGTGTTGATAAACTCTACAGATACCAGGTGTTGATAAACCCTACCTTTAACAGGTGTTGATAAACCTTACAGATACCGGGTGTTGATAAACCCTACAGATACTGGATACTGAATTACAGAAAATTTAAATTATTGGAAGACATTGCAAAACAAGACGGTGCACTGATATTTGATAGAAATTTGTGGTGAAAAATATCATTACGTAAATCATCGAATAAGGATAAAATGGCAATGATTTTCTACCACATTTTAACTGAACATAATTTAGAGATTGGCAATTCTTTTGAGATGTCACTATAAACCTACCAATGTCGACCAGCGTGACGTTATCTATCTAATAGTGGTTCCAATTGAATAGAGCTCCAAGCAACCGGCCTGGTGTTTACGAGGATCGCTCAGCAGAACTCCACAATCCTAGCACAATGAATAGGGCTAATTCCTCCGTCGGAAACTCAAATAAAACTTTGTTTAAACGTCAGAAAAGAAAGAAGGATTTAGATTATTGTGATTTTTCTATCCCCCAAAAATCAGAGAAAAATCGGCAATATGCTTTGAGAAGCCGGCCATAGCAGCGGATCAATTTCCAACCTTCACCATGGGTTGAGATAGGCGGGATGTAGGGCTAAGAAGGAGGAATTAGCTCTATACATTGTGCTACTCAAACCCCGCCCTATCTTAATACTGTGTAGTTTATTGGATACGAAATCCCATCTAACCCACAGGGTCTCGGTACCATAAAGGTCGTCTATGATATTATATCTATATACATAGACGACCTATATGGTACCGAGCCGCCTGTGATCTAACCCCGCCCGTGCAGTGATCACGAAGTCTATAGCACTTATTCTGGGCTGAACCGCTTCAATTTTCAGCAGGGCCGGCTTTTTGAGGGGTGTAATGAGATCACTATATATAGGGCCTATAGTCTCCTAGAAAACCACTTATCACTGTCGCCAACCCCTATAACATCAAACACATTTCAATCAGTAATTTCATTGACGCGTTTAACCTAATGAAGGAAAACAAAACCAAAACGAAGTCAAGAACAGTCGATCCTAAGCTCTAAGTCAAGACAAACGGAATCAGAAATCATTCAGATAAGTAGTAACTCAGTAATCAACTGACGGACCTCAACAAGATAGTGTAATAAATTCACTTATATGCTCAGCTCGTCGGAATATGTCTACGGTTACCGCTTTAGAGAAAACTCGGTACTATTATAAGAGTCATTTAAAAATCTTAACTTTTCTCTTTTTTTTGCTATTATTTTACACATTTAAGTGTTCTATATTATATCATAAGATGTGAATTATACCTGAAGATATCATTAAATCAGCAGTATCGTAATTAGCAGAAAAATGTTATTAATAAAATTATCTAAGTTCAATTAGTTATAATGTCTCTTTAAATGCTGGTCAGCCATAGCTATTATTGAAGGAGGTAACATCCCGACATTTATTAACTCCTCAGAACGCATTCTCGTCATTCATCATAACGGCTTCATTAACAGTAGGACTAACGACCATTTGGATCTGCGTTTCACCGTATGTTTCGAGATTGACAAAAGCAATTGTTTATAGCAGCAGCCAACGTCGTGTCTCCGCCGTATCAAACAGCTTTGAATATAGTGTAAAGTTCTCTCCCCTTCATAACATAAGCATGCCGCCTCTACACTGGATGGTTTATGTGTGACTTAGCGTCGTACTTCAATGAAAACCGATTGTCCACTTCACACAGTTTCTTGACCGACTGAACAACTGACTGACTGACTGACTGACGACCAACCGACCGGATCGATCTATCGATATATTGATTGATTGACAGCAAAGTTGGATAAAGGGAGGAAATCATGTTCAATTTGTTACTCTAACTTAAAACCAGTTCAATCGCATACATGTATAGATTGTGTCAAATTTGACCAATACTTGTTTATCACATGTAGCTTATATAATGTCCACCTGAAGTTTGTTTGGAGCTTAGCAATACTGTCACTTGTTACCACTGGAGGAAAATCAACTTAAGGATAAATAAAACAATTTCCATTTAATGGTTTTACCAGCGTCATTATAGACCTAAGTGAAATAGCCCAAGCATATAGATACGAGTTCGAATCCAAATAAACTATATACAGTATATAGATAGCCCGAGCAAGGCATTAGACATCTACCAACCAACCAACCGATTAATTAAAAATTATGAAGAAGCAATAAATATGCTTTCATCTTAATGTTTAAATTTGCATAAAAATTGTTTTAAACAAAATTAGTATAAATAAGTTATAATAAATAAATAAAGAAAATAAAAAAATATAAAAAAAAAGGCCCATTCGATAATTTTAAGCGTACAGAGTTTAAAGTGTACAGAAAATATGAAAAATATTATACATAAGCAGCATATCGGGGATTATATATGGTTCTCAGTGGGCCCTAACTGTGTTTAAGTAGAAAGTGTAATCCAAAAATATATATCGGTATAAATAGGGCCTACTGTTAATGGTGACAATATACAAAAAAATATATATATGACGTATAAATATATTAAATAAATGATATATACTGACGATACATTATGTATATGTGAATTGACTATATATACCACAAACTATGATATTATTCGTGTCTGTTGCTTAGTTTTAAACCACGTGATGTGTATATATGTTTCTATTATATCATGTTCGTTTCTGGTGCGCGCTGTGTTCTGACATTTACGTGATGTTAATTTCGTGCGTATCTATGTCTTTTCGCCTATAACCAGTTGTTTTCACCACAATAGATGCGTGCGGAAAAGTACAGCATGTATGAATACAAAATGGGATATAAATACAACATTGTTTGGAACTAGGTCAGATATTTGCAATAAGGCCACTGCAAACGTGTCAAATATATTTATATTTTTATATGCATGCATATAGATATAGAAGGCAAGTAAAATGTGTTTTCGACAGTGATGAAAATTGTTTAACAGATATTGAGAGGGTAAGTTTGCATTATCGGGTTAAATAGACATTTGAAACAGAAAACACCCTTTCAACAGAGACATTCTTATAAAAACAAACAAATGTCACAAAAATAAAGTTCCCATTTTGATCATCTGCAGGAGTGAAGCCCTGCCGATAGCATATTACAATATACCTGTATATGCCTTTAATAATAGAATTCTGCACGAGACGAGGGTCAGCCAGAGTTAACTAGGTCACCATCGGGTCAACGTAAGGTCAATGGCGAGCGAAATACCAATCGTTGACCGGTTTTTTTTCTTCTTCTTTTTTACTGACCGTCTATATGGTCAGTCAATAGTGTAGACCTGCAATGTACACATTCTCTGCACGGACTTGTTTAAAACCAACGACGTGTTTTGTGTTTAAACTAATTTGACAAGGATGGCACGTCAAATGCAAACACCGTAATTAAGGGAGAGCCTACATACCGACTCCCAGGTGTTAAAAAACACAATCGATAGACGAAAATAATATACATATAGCAAGCAACCCTGGCAAGTGGAAACAAAAAAACATCGCCACAAAATTTAATCGAGGTGAACTTAAAGAGAGTTAATAATAAAATTTAACTTGAACATTTCAGAAACATTACATTTTTAGTTTTATTCCCATGACTGTGAACTCGTTAGGACCTTGTGAAAAATAACGTTATATATATGCTGATATCTATTCTTATTTTTTAATGGATAATCAAAGTTACTAATTTAAAAAAATATGACAAGAGATTTTAAAGAGCATAAGCTGGTCGGTTTTCAAAATTATAATCATTTATATATAACGATGTACATGTATATAATTTTTCTCTCTTCATTTATTTAAAATATATATTGGACTTCATAAGTTAGATGTCAGTATAAGTTGATATTTTCAACACTGTCAGGAGATTATTGGAATCTCCCTTTACGGAGATTGGGGCTTCCTTGAAACTGACCTAGTAACCGCGTGCGTCCAAGGTAACGAGGCCAGTCGATAAAAATCGGTCAGTTGAAATAACTGGACATAACAGTAATGATAGGCGAAGGGCGTCTATGACATGATTAAATGAGTAATGCTTGATGAATGCAGAGGCCATGCAGGAGAACAGAGGAAATCAACTTCCTGTCACAAGTGGTCAGATTAAGTCCGTTCCGCTAATAATCAGAGTTAACAATTCCCCTTGTCTAAAACAACTGCTATACAGTTGCATTATCATATTGATTTCGGACTATCTGTTATAGGCCCCTATAGCTGTACACAGGCCAATACCTAATCTTCAGATATATACAATCTGTAGCATTATGATCTGAACCAAATGACCATGCTCATCATGTATTTTGAGTTACTTTAACCTTTCTGTGTTAAATTAAAATGGCAATTTGTTTTTGCATACATAGGCCTGTACCGATAATTGCAAAAGACCCTATATGCCTTCTTTCTTGGAATATTGAGGAAAACGGATGATTAATATTAAATTAAACAAACTGTGTAGCCAGCAGGTCCGCAGCTAAAGGCTTATTTCGAAAGAATATGCTCATTATCCTGCATGGTCAAATCACCTTTTCATACGTTTGAGGACAGGTGTTTCCTTAAAGAAAGGTAAAAGTTATCTTCATCATATTGGGTTAACAAGTTTGATGGAACACAATAATGAATGAGCTATGAATGCAGTGAAATGTAACTGGTTACTATGGATACAATCTGTCACTAGTCATTTGTCACAGAGTTATTGTGTTCACAACACTATATATACAGGAAGGAATATTATAAAATTATGTAATAACGACCATTTTGTGTTACGGAACTTGGTGAAAGGCAATCCCACCCATTGTCTTAACGGGAGGAAGCTACATAACAGGTTTGAAGTCAATGCGCAACACATATACAGGTATGCATATTCTAACATTCTGTAGTAACGGCCATTTTTGTTACAGAATTTGATGAAATTCAATCCCATCCGTCGTCTTAACAAGATGAAGCTCCATACCAAGTTCGAGTTAATCCGTGAATTTATTCTCTCATTATCGTGTACACAACATATACACGCATGAATATTATAAAATTATGTAATAACAACCATTTTGTTTAAAGGAATTTAGTGAAATGCAATCCCATTCATCGCCTTAACACGAGGAAGCTGCATACCAAGTTTGAAGTTGATGCGTGAATTTATTCTTTAATTATCGTGTTCACAACCCATGCATACAGGCATGAATATTCTAAATTATGTAATAACAACCATTTTTCGTTACGGAAAGTAATCCCATCCGTCGTCTTACCAGGAGGAAGCTACATACCAAGTTTGAAGTTAATCCCTGAATTTATTTTCAAGCTAGCGTGTTCTTACATAATTGTGACGGACAGAAGGATGGACGGAAGGACGGATGGACGCCTAGTAGCATTTCTAAGCCCCGACCCCTTTGCTATAGTAGTAGTGGAGAAAAAGACCTATTTTTTTGTTGCATTCGGTAATATCCATACCAATTTGTCATTAATATAAATAAGGTAAAGGACTAGTTTCAAGTTATTCAGTGAACTTGTTATCAAATGATCGTGTTCACAACACCTCTATGTAGGTGTCAATATTGCACGATTATACAATGGTGGTGACAGCGACATTATTTGGTGTTTTTAATAAAATTAAATGAAAAATCATCCTTTGTCTTAATGAAAGACAGCTTAATTCCAAGATAATTGCTGAATACGTTCTAAGTTATGCATGTTCACAAAACATATATAGGAGTGAATGACCTGAAACGATGGAATGGCGGCCATTTTGTTTTACGGAATTGGAAAAAATGTAATCGTATCTGTTGTTGGAGGCTCCAAGTTAATTTGTTCCAGTGACATAATGTATAGCAGCATTTCAAGTTAATAATTTGAATTTACCCTCAAACTATCAGGTCCACAACACAAAGAGAATACTGACATCTTATTTCAACGGAATATGCATGGTGAAATGCATTCCCATCTTAGTGAGCTTGTTCACAAAACATTGACACAATTTGTTTTCCCGAATTTGGTGAAATTCAATCCTGTCAGTCAACCCAAAGACAAGAAGCTATATTCCGTGAATTAATTCTTTAGTTATCGTTTCACAACACAGGTAGCCATGATTATTGTAAATTATGCACCAACGGCAATTATGTTTACCGACATTTTGTGAAATGCAATCGCATCCATCGTCTTAACAGAAAGATGCTGCAAACCAAGTTTGAAGTTATTTTGGTGAAATTTCACACACAATGAATACTATCTCTATATATAAAATAATATATATCATTTAACGGATTGGCTGCTTACAGGTTGCCAGGGGCAGAATGCAGAAAAATATAATAATAATAGCAACATTTTACAACAAACCATAATAACATTAACAAAAGAAAAAGAAAAATAAGAAATAAACAATTATAATTTAACATTCACTTGTTCATTTCGGTAGATTTGTGTATTTTAAAGAAAAAATTGTATATTTATTTTATAAGTGTTTTTCTGTTGTGTTCCTTTCAGCATGTCAACTTCCGCCTTTTGAACAGTTGTGTGTTATTTCAAGCCACAGAAGTAGCGTGATATCTCAAATGTCATGGTGACGTACATCCCTTTTTCTTGTTTTTTTTTTTTTAATTTTATTTTAAAAACCTTTAAACTACATTAATTGTTACGTCTGTGACATTTTGTCGAGTTTATAAAACAATATTTTAATATTTCAAACACGCAACGGTAGGCTGCATGTGATAACAATAATAGATACACTCCAAAGAAATACACCCCTGGCTATATCTGTATGGCTACATAGACACCTTTTTCGTTTAGTTTAAAACCTTTATCACTGACACGACATAATGGAGATGGTTTAGGGATGAACAGAAGATATGAAATTCCCGAATCACAATTGATACATCATTACATGGGTAGTTTGTTAAAGTTGTGTTTTAGATAGATTATACAACCTTGTCCCATGTTCAATGTAAAGAATTAAGGAAACTAACCTGTAATTTTCACAACCATGAACGTTGCTGGAAGAGTTCGGATTTTACCTGCCAAGAATCATTGTTTCTCTGCTCTTGTTAGTTCTTCAAGAGGCAAACAAGGTGAAATCCTCTTTTTGTTAAATTTTGGCTGTATTTGGTTCTTCTATTAACATATAATTATTGATTTTGTTTATGTTTACCTGCATTTGATAGCCAATGTATACGCACAATGCAACTAATATTTCAACGAATGTTCTATACAATAATGTTTATGTCCGTGAAGCGGATTAAGTTTTGTATTTTTTTAAATGTCATGTAACGAATGACTTCAGGAAAGACGAGGGTAACAGTTTAAATTACATTCATTATGAATAGATTTTGCCGTTAACATGTATCCTGAACAATTACTCTGTATTTGTTTAGGTCTTGAATTGCTCTCCGTTCAAAAAAAGAGAGAGAGAGAAAAAAAAAAAAACACAATCAGAAACATTAAGAAAGAGACCCCTATTGGATTAAGAGACCCCAGATGATAGGATTTTAAACAGCGATATTTCCATTTGTATTCCAATGTAACCAACACAGCACCCAGTTTGCTCGTCTCCTTCTACATGAATATCTAATTCTTGTAATTAATATGTCTACTCCTGTCTCATAAAGACTTATTATAGAATATACGATCCGAGAACAAAAAAAAAAAACATCCCAAGGGCCTACTGCATGGTTGAGATGAAACTTCACTCTGTATCAGACGATAATTTGGGTGTGTGTCTTTTAGAAAGAGGTACAGCACTCTATAAGGTAATAGGCCGGATGCCTAAGTGGTCTAGGTGGCTGGCATTTACTGCTAGCGATTTGGTGCCTTACTCTGAGGGTCGTGGGTTCGATTCCCGGAAAGGTTTCAATCTGCAAAATTTCCCGAACTAGAATCTATTCAAACTAAGACAGTGCTATCCCCAAATAACTTAAATTCCGTGTGTATCAGACTTACTGAATAACACTCATTATCTTACACAGACATATTCATTTGGTAATACCGGTTTGTAGGCTGATTTATTCTTTACCCTTGTCGAATATCTTGTTTGCCAAGAATACTTTATACATCATGTAAATTTCCATTATGTTGTCTCGAGATGCCGTATGTTACCCATACACACTCGAAATTATCTATCAATTCAGAAACTTTCCTGTGGGTCCAGTGTGGGAGTTTATCTAGAACATAAAATGATTCATCGAGTTTAATAAACCAACATTCCTGTTCCCGTGTGATTAGTTTTTATAAATATATATAGTGTCAGCTGTTCTATAGGCGAGATACAGTGATATGATTGGCTCTGTTATCTTTAATAGTGCTCTAAGGTAATATCATAAAACACCACGAAACAAACAAACAAACACTAATTTTTACTTGTACCCTCGCTTGATTATTTTTATAAATATAGTTGATTTATTTGATATTTTATGGTATTTAAAGTCTAACTCCATATTATTTCACTTATATTGCGAGTTTGCATTGTGAGACTTTGGCTGAAAACCGACAAGAAACCTCGTAAAAACCACCCGGCCAGAGATGTACCCAGTCCCGGAAAAAACATTCATTAATATACCTCTCCTCAAAATGCGCAATGGCTAACAGTCATGTAATTACTGGCTTATACACACATTTTACACGTATATGCGGACATTACATTTGTAATTCAATTTAGTTCCATTTGGTTGTTGAGGGGCTATATGGGAAAATAAGAATTTAATTTTAAACGTTAGTTCTTTTCATAATTTTCGTTATTAAACTTTAACTGTAAAAGAAGGAAGGGTAAACAAATCTCCACGCGAAACACCTGCCATTAAAGACCGTTCGGTGATGACACCTGTTCGCGAAAAATTTGCTTCTTGTGCGCGGAAGATTTCGCGGGCCACTCGCCCTATGACCTGTTTTGTTTCCGAACAAAATGATCCAAAAAACAAGCTTTGTTACTTGCTACATCCAAGTGTGGGAACTCTGAAATACAATAGGGACCGATGGTCAGACAATGGCAAAAAAGAAATCCCCTGCACATAAGACGGCAATGACCGCTCGTTAATTCTAAGGGGCCTTTGGCGCCGTGGGAATCTCTCAGCCTCTGAAAAAAACAAATAAAACTAGTTGCTGCTAAGATTCGGTTTAAATTCGCACGTTGGGAGTTTTGAAGTTTTCGTCTGGATCTACAAATGTTTCTCGCAGTGTTAATTTCACCAGGTGCAGATTCTGCGATGACTGAAGTATGTATAGAGATAAGTTTATCAATTCATTATAGAAAAACGTGAAAACCATAAGGTGCGATGGAGGGAAAGAGTTTTATTGCTTGAACAGTTTCATAATAAGTGTATAAATGTATACCAGTTGTATACAATTGTATCAGTTGCCCGTTCAGAAGCACGAACAGGTTGCCTATCAAGAGGAAACAACCTTTAAAAGTGTATCTTTTTTCACACATGCGTCAGTTTGAAAAATATTTATCACAATTATAGAGTGTGTGTCGTTTTAAAAATTTTTTTATCAGAAAATGTGTAAATTAGTTTTGGCGAACAGATTATAGAGCCTATATATCAACGGTTTCTCCTAATTGAGGATATTGGAGAGTAATTTGCGGCTATAAGGTTTGAAGAGGACTGAATCATTCAAGCTGCTAAACATCACGCCGTCATAAGAGCGGAACCTCCGTCAGAAACGACGTTAAACTCTAAACAAATATCGTGTTATTTTCTCTGAAATGATGTTCCTTGGCAACTGACAGCGTACTTGAAATCCAACTTTACTGCCTTTTGCTGTCAGACCTGTCAATTTTGAATAGCTTACGTTTACAAAAACCATTAAATACTAAAAATGGTTTATTTTGCCTCATAATATCATGCTGAGATCCAAACAAGCTGGTTCGGTTCGGAGAAAGATGATTCAGTCGTCTGGAATATGGAGATGAACAGTGTACATCTCAGTGGATCATTTTACCTGTCCAGTGGTTACAACAAATCATTTATATAACTCAAGATTAAGTTTTATTAATAAACTTGTCCCTGGGAGTTTATCTAGAGCATAAGATGATTCATCAATTTAAATTAATCCACATCCCCGTGTCATTGTGATTGCTTTTTAGAAATATATTAAAAATCTCTTCAGATTTGAGTTAGGAATACGATATGCTGATCACGCTCTTTCTCGCGCTACTTGTCATGTACAGGCAGTCAGCCAACGTGTTATCTTTAACGTCACGTGATGTTTTACTTAGAATAAATGATAAAAAAGCCAAATGGTGCACCTTAATGTCAGACTTGCATGTCAAAATTCAACACTGGTAAAGGAATGTCAATTCATTAAAACTTAGATCATCTCATGTTTTAGATAAACTCACTGAGACAAACTTCTAAACAGATCTTAATCTTGAATTGTTATGAGTAACCTACAAACATCTCGAGAGAAAGTAATGACCATTTATATGTAATGACCATTTATAGCATTGATAAATGTAAAACATACAAGTCATCCGGTATGGTGTTATAAGCTGTCTGATACATAATATACACTGTAAGAAATAATGCTGTATTTTTACACCAAAAAGTGCTGGCAAATATGTATCCACCACTTTACACTGTAGATTTACAATGAAGTTACGGATATGAATTTACATCATATTATTGCGTAAACACACGCTGACTGGTTGTTTAATTACAGTGAATATCAGCTTGTCAAGCTACGAGTGTAGATGTAAATTTACACTTGTGATCTGCTTATTTATAACAGATCTCGCTGCAAAGACACGTTGTTGGAGTGTAATTTTAAATCATTTACTTCCTTAACATACATAAGTGTAAATTAACAACAGAAACCTTAAAATTCACCATATAAGCATGTTCTTTTACACAATAAGGTAAAAGATAAACACCATTGAGCTTTAACATACTGTAGAACGGGTTGCATAATCACAATCAGGGATCGATAACATATTAAGATGATCGAGAACTGCTGTTGACATTGGCGAAATTGGTCGACTTGACGATACAAGTGTTTGTTTAAATTTAATTGCTGATCATGGGGGCGCAGCCTTTTAAAAGCTCCTTGGGCACAGGCACACAGTGCCCAAAACAGGCACATTAAATTCACAGTCGGGTCGGAAATTAATTCCACTCATCCATTTCACAATAGTTTAACTATAACTAGTGTTTTTATTGCTAAGGGTGTCAGCTCTAAAATAGATGTTTAAAAAATCAAAATCGGGTGTGTGTCCCGATAATCCGTCTGATACCCAATACCTTTATTGCCCTCTATGCATCATCTCATGTTCTAGATAAACTCTCAGGGACAAGGTTCTAAATAGATCTAGCTCTCGAGTTATTATGGGTTACCTACAGACATCTTGAAAGAAGATAATGACTATTTAAATGGTAGATAAAGTATTTGATAATACTTGTATTTCATATCAATATAAATTAACCAATGTGAACGAGAGTTATAGATTGTCTGATCCAGAAGGAAGTTTGGCCTTCACCATTAGGTTCTTTAGATTCTTGTTTCTCTTGTATGCATGTTATAAACAAACCGGGTGTTGGTTTGGTCATATGTATATAGCAATAAACATTAATATAAGGTCATGATGACCGCAGCGGATTTTGAATGGAATCGACATATTTTACTCCATTATAAGGAATTCACATATTGACTCTTTATTTTAACACCATTGTCAAGAATGAAACTTGATTTGAAATACTGAATGACTTTGACCGATTAGGTATTAACTGACGGATAAGTCTGGTTGTCTTTTGTTGTCAGTTTGAACAGCTGGTGACCGGGTCTTGTGGAAAGGTATCCTGGTAGATACAGAGAGAATAAAGAGCGGTCACAAGTGGTCAAAGGTTCTCCCGCCATCGACTGCGATCTCGAAGAAAATTAACCATAAGTAGGTCATACTGATCATTGGCTTAAACTGCATCGTTAGCATCTCACCATATGTTACAAATCTGACTGTGTGCTGCTTGGGACTTGAACAGAACAAATAATGGAGAATAACAAATCGACAAGTACAAATAATAAACAAAATATTGTACTGTTTAGGGCTACATATATTTTAGTTCTAAAGAAAGATTGTCTTTTTTGTTATAAACTTACTCTTAATTAAATAAACGTTCTGTTAAAAATGAGAAATCGTGATCGTATCCCAAGATTAAGGGACAAAATATATACCTCTCTCATGTTACGACTAACATTTTCTTTATTAAGTCCGACTAATTTGAATTACGACAAATCAGTTAATACGAAAAAAATGTTTACATATATATAGGCCTTATCATGAGTAAAGTTCTCGTATTACAAAATAAAGGCCTAAGTAACGTTTTCGTAATATCGAGAATATAAGCCTATGGTAGTGTACTAGTTTAATATGGGCCAAATGGCGATTACTTTCTCCTAAAATAGGATAACGTTTTCGTAATAAAAAAAATGAAGGCGCAATTACGAATGAAGTTTTCGTGATAACAAGAATGTACATCTGATTACAAATTGCGTTCTTGTATAACCAGAACATGGGCAAAATTACGAATGACGTTCTTGTATAACCAGAACATGGACCTTATTACGAATGGCGTTCTTGTATAACCAGAACACGGGCAAAATTACGAAAGACGTTCTTGTAAAACCAGAACATGGACCTTATTACGAATAACGTCATCGTATGAACGACTAACATTCACGTTGTATTCAAAGTGCAACTATTTTTAAAAATGGCAATCGAACTTCCATGAGTATGAAAAGTCGTTGCTGCTATAAAAGCGGCATTATTATTTTGTTTAACAACGATGGAACTGAAAAGCGATTTTATCAATACTAAAGCTATCACTTCTATAAATGTAAAAAAGTGCGGAATTTGTTTTTAAAGTTATGATAAATTTTTTTCACGTTGGCATGAATCGGCTTCCATAGAAACCCATGGCGTAAAACCTGTTCTATAAAAATCCATTATCGAATATAATTATTACAAAACACAAACTGAAGAAAACAAACAAACAAACAGATTTTGGGATTTTAAGCTTAATGTTTAAACATATCACATTCTCAGTGTTAACGTAAACATTTTTATAAAAAATAATAAAAAATATAAAAATCATAAGGTTTCTCAGCAAAACATAATCCACATAAGAAGTTTCTTCTTACTGTGTCAATCAACTGTACATCTTGGGTGTATAGAAAATAACCGGTGTATTGGTATACACAAATTACTGATACTGGTG
>JARFOD010075495.1:20694-36990 GCA_031763545.1 Mopalia muscosa
ACTTATATTGAGCCTACATTTTGGTAAGGATTCCATTCTGTAATAAAATTCAAGTTAAGTTGTCAGTCAGTCTGTCAAATTTACTTAAAATTGTAGCTATATTACTGATTAGATTTAGTATTTAAACGAATCCAATGACCCGAGTTCGAATCCAGGTGGAGGTCAGCAATATTTGTCTTTCTCTACATGAAAAAAATAGAAATAAATCAAACCCCGTGATCACAGCAATAAGAAAATATAAAATATAGGTGACTATTAATACACAATTATCTGGAATAAATATAGGCTAATGATACAAGAAAAGAAAACATCTTATGAATATTGAGGACGCTTTTGTTCGGTGTTAATTATTTTTCTAAAACGGGGTCAATTGTGTTGCTATTTCTCGCTTTGTGGACGTCTTTGTCAACGGCTGACCTATTTACAAACAAATCGATCCAAAATAAAATATTGACTCGACTCGTTTTTGAGCCACAAGTCACTGTGACCCGCTACGGTGGCCATAGCAACTGCATCACGACAAGGCAAATTGGATTATGGGATAGAAAAGCCAGAATAAGTTTTCTTGAATAAGCAAAGAGTATTCGCCAAAATGTATCATACTATGACAGAAAAACAACTTTTTGTATTTGAGTACGAACAAAGCGTCTTTAAACGTTTTTGATAAAATTTAAACAATAGATGCCATTTTGACGTGATATAGAATTGTTATCTTGTTGGCTGGCTGCAACCACGTGGCCATTGCGCAAGCAAGGTTAAAGGTCACGTACATGGCGGGTTCAATAGTTCATCGTTCGCTGGTCAAGCGCTTAACAGTTTAGGGAAAGGCTTGAGGGGAGGTTGGGGGAGTTAGGAAAAGGGGGAGGACCCAGCTATCAAGGGGTGAAATAGAGGTTACTTTGCCTCTGCTTGCATCGGTCAGCCAAGGTCAGGGGCTCGAATAGGCTCCTGTTGTATCGGCTTGGGCCGAGTTGAGAATTAAATATGTGACCACCATGGACTGGTGTATTAGTACTGCGTCTAACTGACAAACCGTTAACTAGACATTTCGTTGTGGTCAGCAATTTAAGTTGAGCTTTAGACCATGGCTTTGACCAGGTTAGTCGGTTATAGAGACAAAGAGTTTGATATATTCTAATGAAACTATCTAAATAGTACGCCCGTGGATAAAAATAGTCGCGGGTCACCATGGGGCTAGGAGTATATATTTTTCTTCAAGTAGAACGGGTACTGCCAGTTGGGAGAAATCTCTTCCCCAACAGTATGGATTTAACGTAACGTTTATCAAAACTGAACCAATGATGTAACGGCAAAAGTTACTTTAATCTCCATTTGGATTATTTTAATACTGAAGGTTTGTTTGAGATTTTTTGTCAACTTTTTTCCAAAGTTATGATTTGTTTTCCTTTGCGATTACTTTCCTGTAACGTTACGCGGGTTAGTATTTGTTACATTACGTAACTTGCGCGCGTCAAACTGGAGGATATTCATTTTATTTTCTGGCTTTCTCTGCGATTTGGAAACAAAAATAAGTAAAATAAAGCCTGTCATTAGCAATGAGTTTGTTATAAAAATCAAGTTTAACTCATTACTTTCTCTTTTTAAGTTTTACTAGAAAATAGATAGTTTATTTTTGCTTGATACATGATAATAACTTTTCCCATTTTCTTTTATTTTTCTAGGTCACCGAAAAAACAAACCGAAGAGAAAGCTGCAAGGAAAAGAAAGGTCGCGAGAGATCCAGGCAGCGCTATACGGAGGAGAATGTTTCTTACAAGGCTTTCCTGATTCACAAACCAAGTGAAGATGAACAGAGCGAAAAGACAAAAATAAGGTAGGTCACCGTTTTATTTTCCTTTGTGCAAGTACGTGTCCTTCTTTTGTTTTCTATTACATTCTTTTCTAACAAAAAAAAGTATGATTGGATAAGGATTCAAAGAAGCCGAGCACCATATTTCACAATTCAATAGCTATCTAGTTAAGTTTGACAACCGGCGTGAATACAGAACTATATTCATACGCGGTATAATAAAAGACTGATTCATAAAAATCGCGCAAGGATTCGTAAACATTGGGATACCTTTATATACATACGAAGACGAAGCGCCGCATTATTTTACCACTGATATATAGCTATACAAACACATGCTGATTTCTCTGTGTAAAACTTTGATATAAAACAATTTATTTGGATCGTTTGCAAGTTATCATTATGCAAAAAATAAATAATTGCAGTTTCTATCAACTTGGCGCCAATTCACTACCACCTGCACGTGGCGTATAGTTTAATAGTCCTTATATATCCCCTGTATATAATTAGATACTGGACAATGTTAATTGTGATTAATAACATGGAAGCTGGAACTATGGGTGACATTTTATCTGACCCTTCTCGTCCGTGACCAATTTAGAGGTCAAAATGTTGACCTTTACAGCTCACTGGATTTAATGAATATACCAAATCTAAAACCATATGGAAATCCGTGTTCTGTGGTTTGGCGCGTTAACAAAATTGATTTTCGCGGTCTGCGCGTTTAGTCCTGTGTGTATTTCGCGGTTAGCTCGCCCTGAATGGAGACTTGTAGGTTATATTGCTAACGCATCAATTGTAAGCCTAATTATACGCCTAATTATAGGCAATTTGAGTCTAAACCAGGGACTAAATACTATACAGCTGCACCAATCTAACTGTCCACGCAGAACACTTTAATGCTTTCTGCATGTAAAATAAAATAACCATAAATTTGAATGTCATTATAAAGGTGTCGAACCACATTCATTTTGTAACCGGCTTACGCCAGCTTTCAATAGATCACCCAGGTAAAGTATAATCTATAAACACAAGTTGTAAAGAATCGCAAATATATAAACACAGGAGACAATTTTGAAAATATTTTGACAGTTTTTAAAATTTACGTCAATACATGCCATATGCCACTGCGCTTGACATCACGTGATATATCAATGGTTCGTGAATAGGTGCCATGTATTGACCCTCATCGGCTCTATGGTCAAGTTATGTATGTTCTGTGATTAGGCCTAGTTAACACTGCAGAAACATTAGTTTTCCGAGAAAGCCAAATACTAAACAAGTTATACTCTTTGTAGGAAGTGTTGAAATACACTGTCAGTGTCATACGCCAATCAATCAATGAATCAATAAGTGAACCAATGATTTAATGAAGTTATCAATCAATCAATCAATCCCATCAATCAATCTATCAAATTATGTTGTTATCTTTATGTGAACTGCTTGTTTGTACATTTATACGTGTTTTATTGTGTATTATATATTGGATAATATTCATAATGATTGTATGTTTGTGTATTACCCGTAAGTAGTATTGTCTATCCGCCCCTCTCCCTTTTCGGGACGGTAATATTGTGGTTCGGTTCGCTGTTACAGAAATTTGCTTTCGAATGAAATCCAAAAATATATCTTGATACGCAGAGAAAAAAAGCCTCGTTTTGACCTGTTGACTTTCGGATTCACCATCATATACGTGAATCCTGTTACCAGATTTGGTGCACGATTGGCTTTTCTCATACTTTCTCGCGATACTTGTCGTGTACACGCAGTCAGTCAACGTGTTTTATTTACCGTCACGTGATGTTTTGCCTAGAATAAACGATAATACAGCCAATAGTGTCAACAGCCAATAGTGCACCTTAATGTCAAAATGGGACTTATTTTTTGTTCGTTATAAATGCGCGTAAATAAAAAACAGAACGTGTGTTGGCTATGGTTCGAAAAAGGGCGGAGAACACCCTATTGCGACAAATGAGAGAGGAAGAGAAAATAAAAAGAGATAACCCTAGACCTAGTATTGTATAATGCGCATTTTGACTACAAAAAAATGGCGGTGAATATAGAAGCTGAATCTGCAGATGGTGAAATGGAATAGCAAAAACGTGTCATATTCAAGGTGACCCCGTGGGAAGCCACTCAGTGCCCGGTAGTCAGTGTTTGCTTTTCAGGTCAATTTCAGGTCACTCTCAGGGCATTTGACCATACCTTAGTAGCGGCTAGAGTAAAAGAATGCACCAGCGCAGAGATACATGATCAAATGAGGCAGAGGCTATTGTGTTGACCTACCAAGGGACTACTTGCAGTAGAGGTTGTGCAGAGTTCATTTCTCAGAGTTTCATACCCCGGATATACTGAAGGGCTTCAGCAAGCAGTGCCTTATTTAGCAAGCAGAGATTGATCCGAAGACGGACAACCAAACAGCTGGACCGTTGTATTCTTGGTTTGTGAATGCACGCTGTTGTCTTCCGTGTGCAAACGATGTGGTCGCTGTTTAAACAGTCATGGCGTGGCTGTAAACTGTTGGGGAGGGTGAATTGATAGTCGACATTTGCTGATAGTGCAGGTTCAGGCAGCATGTCCACGCAGTGACAACCAAAGTGAATGACCTAAAGTTCACGGACGGATCCTTTCATGCATGACTATCGACGGAATATCTGCGGTCAGGCCAGGCAGCTGTATGTGATATCAACTTGAAACAGTTCTTGAGAAAGAGATTAAAATCAGATCGGAAGTCAGTCGATGGAAGAAAAGGAAATGATTTTTAATTAAGCGCCAAATAAAATAAAGAATATCCCAAATAGCCTTTGTTTTGTCATTTAATCAGAAATGCCACTGTTTATTAAATGTTTCATACTAAGTGAGGTAACAAATCAGAGCGAGGGTGATTTAAGATTCTATCAAAATGTCAACTATAGTATCACTTACTCCCTGGTTTCGAAACAGAATAAAAAGAGATACATACATGTATATATATTAGAGTATAACTAAAACTGCCTTTCAAAGTAAAAGAAAAGAAAACTTCTATGATATGACTATAAGACAGTAATTTAAATGTCGGGGTAAAAAAAGTTTACATTTTAAACGCAAATTCGATAGCTTATTATTTTTTCTATCACTGTCATAATAATAATAATTTATTATATTATAACGCATGTCAAAAGTTTGAGCACTAGCCAGATATAAATACTATCCTGAAAACAAGACGTTTAATCTTCTGCCTGTTTAGTTTTGTTATCTTTTAATACATTTTTAAAGAGAATTTAAAATGCATGTCTTTAGTCGAAGGAAATATGCGTTTATAGATAAAGGGCGACTACTCTGTCGATTTATTGAAAACATTTAGCCCTATCGCTATATACCCGTTAAGATGTTCACGCGGATCCGTTGAGTTATTGATCTGCGATCTGATTGGTTGAACCAGGGAACACATTGTCTGCTTTGATTGGTCTCAGAAGGAGACAAATCGACTGCTGATTGGCTCAACAATTTTGCAAAACGAGACGGGCGCATTCTTTAAATTTTCGTGTCTCTTGGGGGATTTAGTATGAAAGAGATTTTACACGTATCATTTTAATATAGAACTCACAAGAAACTCTACAACAAGAGCTATACATTTTAATTCAGCCGAAGATTATCTATACATAATTTAACTTAGATGGAATGTTTTACTGATCATATACCCATCCCCTGCATGATTTATAAGGTGTAAAACCAGGAAGGGATTTTGACATACTTTTAAGTCATACAGGGACGCGTTGGATATGTCAGAGTTAGCCAGGGGTTTTAGTCACGAGTCTAAGCTAGTTGAAGAAGCCTTTCATTTTGAGTAGAGAAGCACGCAGCGGGTCCTATATGCAGGGTAGAGGTCGGTCCTGGTGGGGTGTTGCCAAGAGGCTGTTTAGAACCGATATGAAATTAAAATAATTGATAATAAATCGATGTAGAGTCATATGGAATAACAATGACTATTTAACATTTAATGCGAGAACTGTATTAGTCCAAATCAATGACCATAGCTAAACCTATATTATATATTTTGCTTTATTGCCACATATATATATATATATATATATGGCTGTGCTTACATAATTATCATAAAACTGCTTAGTTACAGAACTCCAATATTTTCAACCTAAATTTGGTTTGCCCGTCGTCCTTATGTTTAACACTCAAGCAAATACATGCAGTGTTCCTTGTGAGTCAGACAACATATATATGGACTACACGTTATACAAGCCAGGTAAAATAATACACCTGTGTTGATCATTCTTTTAATCTCCACCCGGCTTCTGTTCGGGCGACCTAATAAAAAAATAAGTTTTATCGATGTTTTCGTGGCTATCTAACGCAATTGCGAAATGTATTTAGACCCCGATTTAGTTTTTCTCTTTCGTTATCAGCTGTAAACTTAGGCCTACTGTAAAACAACCAATTTCTCTAAATAGCAAATTAGATAGAAAACTAATCATTGGGTCTATTCAGATGGCAGTCCTCGGAGAGTGCTGCATAGCATGGGGAGAAGAGTTAAAGTAAAGTCCCTTCCACTGAATGTGTATAGAGAACATCTACAACATAATTTTGTTAACCCGCCTTCTAAATTCTATTGTCTTAATAATACAGCTCTGTGTGACCAACGTATTTATTCTCTGGCCTTTTTCTGTCTTACTACTTAACGACGAATATGATATGACGAACAATTTATGAAACAAATCCGCATCGTGAGTCTAAGGCAAGAATTCTACCTAACTGATATAAGCAAAGGTGTTCTATAGCTTTTACAAGCACCAGAGGTCCAAGTTAGATAAGCTGTATAAATGTTATAACTAGATCGCATGAAGGAAGGGACAGACATTCAGCGCCCACGCCCTGGCTACCGAAGTTCCTGTGCATTGTACACCACACTGAGTAGACACCTGTGTATAAAGGTCCATAGGTAACTGTGAAAAACAACATTTTTTTTCTTACAAGCATTACGCTGTGAAAATTAATATTGGATATAAATTGGCGGGTTTATGTATATGGTATACAACTTTATGAACAACCAGAAACAAGTACGCAACTTTGCCCTAACGACGCCTTCCACACTTGGAAGTTCCGAACTGTGTTGTATAATTTGCAAAGAAAGTTTAGAATCAAGATTGATACCATACATAAATATTCAAACCCATATAAACTTATTACATATACAACTTTTGGACTTGTGTATCGGAGTAGAGAATGTGGAAGAGTTTTTTCTTTCAATTAACTTTTTTTTTTCATTGAACATAATGCATTTTTTGTGATCCGGATTGAAGCACTTGTCAACTCAATACCTGGCGGCACTTCAATGCGTTTTTCACCTTTGACCTACCGCGGTTGATAGGTAGACTATGCCAATCAATAGAGATGCCATGGTTACGGTTTTGGTGGGCGTAACCTCGGTGTTGAGTTGCTAAGAGAAATTTGGTCAGTTCTGATTATGCGCACTTGGCTACCTTTCGTTGCATTTCCTAAATAGGGCATTCTATGGAGATAAATTCAATGAAAAATCATTGCCGTTTAATGAGTCGAACATTCAGAATAATGTCTAAGACTACGATAAAACATGTACAGAAAATGCTTTGTACTGTAAACGCAGGCCCTGGTATAACTGGTCCGAGATTTAAACCCTTGAAGACTCTCTTACACTGCACGAATAGCCCTTTTCATAGGGCAAGTTTCGTATTACCACAAAACACCAGTGTATCTTTAATTTGGCTGTAACTCAATTCTTATCCGTCTGAATAGAGTCTACATGTCTTTTTTTATTCATATAATAGAAAGCCTATCTATATACTAATGTCTCGAATCGGCAGAAAATTGTGGTTACACAGCGACCCGGAATCTTAAGTTTATAGTCAGTATGTATACAGCGTATGCTTCCTGCCTAGTGTCCATGGCGGTCCTCTCGCTCAAACGTTTGGGGTTCGAAACCCGAAGTAGGCACGCCCATTTTGTTTTTTCTAACGTCATTTACTAGGAGCCTCCCTCTTTTCTAGAAACAAGTAATTTTTTTCTGCACCAAAGCAGTTGTTGAACTTGTTGTAATTTGCAGTATAATCCGACACAAATTCCTTAATAAGCAATTCCTTTAATTAAAAGGAGACTGTTGTAGAATCTTGAATATAAACTTTAAACCCCCAAATGGATATTTGGAATACAAATCATAAATATAAGATTTCGTAGCCGTTTGTCAGCTGAAACATCGACTTTTAAACCGATACATCTACCAAAGTTTTTTAAAAAATGGTTTAAAAAAAAATATAATGCTGGACACAATAGCGAAAATTTTAGGAGATACAATACGGCCAAAGCATTGCATCTCGAATTAACTACACGCGTCCTATAATCTCGATATACATCCATGGCAATATCTGCCCGCATTTCAATTCCTGAATGTCCACAATTCACCCTTCACGCCACCCCACCACATGTACCAATACTATACTGCATCCGTAAATATAATTAGTAACAAAACAGTTGTAATATAATGACCAATAGTTAAACTCAGCACTGTATTAATTTTAACTCAATAATATTCTCACACAAATCATTTTACCTCTCTTAACCAATAAATATACTCAAAGTACGAGTGGGAGACTAGTATCTTGCTTTAAGCGAGGTTGAAGTGGCTAAAGTAAGTGGAGTCCCAAATTGTCCTGTCCTTTCTTTACCCCTCCCCTCCCGCATTCGGTCCTCACGCAAACCGGTATTCCAGTTTGCATACTACTTCGTTTGACTGCCATATTTATTTGATCAGTGTGATTAAAGCAGAAATTGCAATTGTAAATACTTGTTAATTTTGGCACTGCTCAGACAACTGCGTGAATAGACCGGACGCCTTAATGTCCCCCGACTGGCCTTTATCTCTTTTCGCGAATCTCAGTGAAAGGTTTTTGTTCAATTGGGGGGCATATTATGGTGTTGGCAACCTTGGTCATTTAGGCCAAAACTGGTCTAGTCTCGTTCAGGACTGGCCACTTGTGATATTACCCATTCATTCGAGCCCAGGGGGTGATCTCATATCTGAATACATTTACATCATACCATCCCCAGGAGACGAAATGGGTGGATGTAATTAGAGAGACGTCAAAACTATGGGCGAAATGACACCGTATTCGAGGCGAAACACACATTGTTATAGAGAACTGTTCTTAAACAACTTGTACCTTGTTATGAATATCACACTGAAAAAATAATTTTGAGGATTAAAAAAAAATAGTGTACATACAAGAAAGTCTATAGCTATTCGCCTATTGAAAGAATCTTTTAGGGTACTTGCTTCGAATAATCCAACCACAGGGCGTGGCAGAGGTGAGCAAAAGTAGGACAAGGGGCGGGCAAATGCTGCTGAATTTTGACACAAATGTAAAGTACATATAGATGCCAATTTGAAATATACGAACGTATAGGGCCAGTGAATTTTCGATCGTGTTAAAATTGACGCTACCTCAATAAAAATTATATATATATATATATTGCCCCAATATAGGCTGCAAGAGATAGACAAATCTATGAGTGCGCGAGGTCATTCATTGGTTTCATTAATCACCATCCTGTACCAGCGTCATTATTTCTTAGAAATATCTACAGTAAACAAAATCTAAGCAAAAGCGATATTAAAAAATAATAGAATGTATATATTTTTGGCCGGCCTTTCTCGTCCTTCAAGATGATGATTTGTTGGGTTATTTTAATTCTACATTGATGTTTCGTTGCTCAAGTTTAATTCAAGGTATTTTGCGCATGACTATTGCATTGTCATAAGGCTTATTGTGTAGGGTAGATTTTATAGGCTCGCGTTTTCTGTCCAGTTTCGTGTCGACTTGAACTTCGACATCGCAATCTTTTCCCAATGCATGGTTTTCTATTCTATAACACAAAGTTTTCAGAGTCAAAAGCTTTTGTTAGGCTAATGACGGAGCGGATTCGAGTCGCTGCACGCAAATAATAACCTTGGGACGAGTAGGAAAAAACCTGGGCAGTAAAGCGGAGTGATCAGCCGAATATGGTATCGCTTATAACTTCCCGATATAAACTTTTTGCAAAGCATAAAGAGTGAATAGGTATATATATAAAGGTTTTGTGTGTGGAGCGAACAAGATAGCCCCCGTTTTATTCCTCAAACGCTCACTTGCCCACAGACCCTCAACTACCCGATTCCTTTGAAAACCAGTTTTTCCAGCCGTACATTGTTAATGTCGTTGAGGGATACAGTGTTTCTATGCACGTCTTACTCGTGCACATTAAACCCCTATACAGTCCAACTTAATTACACGAAAAACCGTCCTGTATTATTGAACTCGTATTTACAGAAAGACGATAAAATTTAATTACAAATTTTAAAGAACAACCAAGCAGCCCAATGACATTACAATAAAAATAAATATGAAACACAAATTAAAAAGGAAAGTTAAAGAACCTTACATTGTTTAAATCGCATTTTTTTCTGCTAACATCAATATTAATATAATTCTGGATTTTCATGAAGGTCAGACAAAAATAGTTGTACTTAATCAGAAGTAGGAATAACCCTGGAATTCCAATAAACCAGGCTCTCTGACTAAGAGCAGTTTGTTTATATAGAGGAGTAATGCTGTTTTTACTTAGCACTGGAGGAAAAGTTACTTTCCAACTTCATATTTTGTTGTGCTAGTGTCAGTTATTGTTGGAACACACTGCCGTCATATAAGTGAAATGCCCTAAAGCACGACGTAAAACACCAATCAATCAATCAATCAATCAATCAATCAATCAATCAATCGATCAATTAGCCAGTATGGCCATTTCCTGACTAACACATCGCTATATATTATTGATAGTTCTGAACGTCATCACAGAGCCTCAGGTTATGTGTTCAATCGAGCGAATTCTCTCACAATTGGTGCAGGCATTATCTAATTATGAAAAAAAAAAAAATAATAATAATTTATAAAAAAAATAATAGATAAAAAATTAAAATTAAAGCCATGTACAAATTGAATAATTTAAGCTTAACGCATACTGTCATAAGTTCTATGCCGTGTGTTTTAACGACCCCCACCCCACACCACCCCCATGCGAAGGGTTTCATCTTCTGCAGAAATTGAGTGTTATTTCTTGAACCTGATAAACAAATAAAGCAGTAGACAAAAATATTAGAATAATACAAATATATGAGTTAAAAACATCTGTGAAAAATTTATCATGAGATACAGCTCAAGATAATATTTTGCAGTCCTAATTTATATTAGAAAACGTTAATTAATGAAGAAATAAATTATTTTGAGGCAGTTTTCTTTACGAGCACATTAGGGTATTTACTGTATTCAAAATCCCGCCATTTTCGCATAGGCTTTTGCGCATGCGTCGTTCCGTACTCCTGACTCTTTTCATTGAAACGCATTCCAACTGAGTTCTTTCAAACGACCGTGCGCTTGATCGGCATAAATAGACGACCAGTGTTCCTACAATCTGTTCATACGGGCTACAGTTAGAACGCAGCATGTCCACACGTTCAGGAAAGCTACAGGCGGAGAACTCGCTACTCACAGCGTAAAGATTACAACTAATTCGGAGTTATTGGCACTCGGTGAAGGCTTTAACCTGTTCGTATAGTCGCCTGTCCGCTTACCTGGCGAGAGCGGCGAGTTGAAAGTCGTCTGACTACCTGTTTACCTGCCACAACATTACTACTTCTTCCCGCGTGTGTACACCTATCAGAGCAAGGGGAAAATGAGTGGACTAAATATGGCGCCCTTTGCGTGGCGATTTGAGATTTATTGTTAAAACTTCGTTGGATCTATGACTAGGAACAGCACCAGTTCTTATCACTAGGACCTGGCGTCACCTCTTCAAAGTGTCTGCATTTCTTCTACCGTGACCTATGAGAGATAAAGGGATATGAACACCCGATTTTACCGGTCGCCCGAAAAGTCGCTTCAACTCCCCGTGAACTTAATCCTGACCCCTTCGCCTAAGTGTTCTCTATCAACGAAAGATTTTCTTACAGTTTGAACTCGTTTTATTTGGGCAGTCCTATTTCTGGTAACTACTAACTGGTTTTTTTTAAATTAAGTTTTTAACGTTAATTGGATAGATAAATTTTTATAACCTAAAAATCAATCAAAAGTATCATTTTTATAAATTTTTGTTTCCATTTTTCAAACGAACAACATTTTTCGGCAATTATTCTTTTTATTGTAAATATATTTTTGAAGCTTTATTGGGAGTTTAAAATCTAAAAGTATCTGTTCAAATTGTTTTAGAAGTGTTCACACTATGTGCATTGTAAATGACTGTGAAATAATTACTCGAACTCGCTTTTTCGTTGTTGGATCACTTTCGTGTGAAATGGATAAAGTTCCACGGAGAATGGCGATCGTAATTCGTCTAATGTTGGATTTCGTGAAATGGCGGATATCGTGCGGGCAATAAGCGCTAATAATTGCCAGAAAACTTGCATGCTGGACTGTTCATAGTTCCCCCATGGCCCTGACATATGGATGACTGCGGTGCTAGTCCATGTTAGTATAGTTCCATGACTAGATCCACACTCATCCATGGTTAGGGGCCCAAACAGCTGAACCGAACCACAACCCCCCTGAACCAATAGAAACATTGACTGTGTATTTATAAGATTCACCTGTTTGTCTTGTGTGTTGTTATATATATGACTATTTATTTATTGCTCGTATAAATGCATTTTTTTAATCCAGGCATGTAACTATCCCTCTTGATGAAATGGAACTCCTTAACTAAAATATAAGAAACTATTCAAATAACCATTTTGTTCACCTTTACTTTATATTTCTAACATTAACTACAATATTGGCTGTTGGACTGGTAAAACTTTTAACTTTTGAACCCTGGCAATCAAATACAGACATGGTTTAGATATGATTTATCATAACTATTAGTTTTTTGATGTCCGACAACCAAGATTTAGTTTTTGTTTCAAATAATGCTTATTTCCTATTTGATGTGTACTTGTTCGGTCCAATTGTGTTAAGACCAGGTGTGATAGCTCAAGTCTATAAGTTCCACGTACCACTGTAGGAACATTCATTTTCCACAGCAGCAAAACACTTAACATGGGATTTGTGTAGCTATTCCCGTGCAAATAAGATATCAATGTGTCCGTTTGTACTAGAAATTTGTTATTATCGGATCTTAAATTGTTCATTTGACGGGCTAAATTTGAAAGATTAATCGATCAGTTGAAAGTGTTTTATTTGGTTAATTAGCCATCTGTCCGATTCTTTTATACGACCTTTGGGGATATTTAAAACCGGTTTGCAAAGGACTATCCGCTTTATAGATTTCCTGGGATAATTGTTGAAGTAAGTTTGCGCTAATTTCATTTTACATGATGCCGATATAATACCAAACCAAAGTAATATCAGAATTAAATTTCTGCGGCAAATATAGCAAGATTGGTTTCCTGTTAAACTGGTGGGTTCCCACGCCCCGGTGCCTGTCTCTTGCAAGGTGCCCTTTTGTGACTCCGTTGACTGCCCCACCCCGTACCACTAATACCCGTCAGCCGTTCCTATTGACACGCAGACACCGAATGCGTCCAATGAATAGAAAATTCTTAACCAACTCAGCTCTATAGTTATGGAGACTAAAAATAACCCCATTTTAACGTCTGATTGTTGGTGTTCGCCAGGGTCGTTTATAGGGCCCCTTGCAAAAATGCCGTTTTCAACGGTCAACGCTTGGATGGTTCCGAACAGTTTAAAATATTGTATACAGGTGTCCGCTTTCGCGCAAACCTCTTAGTGTATACCTTGAAAGGATTGGATACAGGTTGCCGGCTGACTGAGCATATTGTACTGTGTTGTAGAATACGACAATAAAGGCAAACACACGAAATACATTCGAAGGTCAAAAGTACTTGTCGATATATAGCAGGATATTCGGCTTTTGAAAATGACTGCCTGCGAGGCTAGATTTAGAGGATTTCTGGAACACCATGTAACAAATAAAGATTAGATTCGAGTTAGTTCGTATTAAAGTTGTTCGAATGCTATAATTTAAAATCTTTTTGATTTTTGATAAAATGAAGTGTATTATTTTAAAGTTAGTTTTTATGTCAGTTTGCAATCTCTTAGATATCGTTTTATCGCAAATGTACTGGAGTTAATAACAGCAGACGAACCCAGTTGCACGAAGACCCATTTTAACATAGACTTATTAAGCGTGCTGATATATAAAGGTAGTCTATATAGCATGTGCATATATTCATACGTAAAGGTAGTCAGTATTTTGGGGTATAGTACAGTACGTGACCCCACAGAATATAGTCTATTTGAACAACCTATTTTCAATCTCAATAAAGACAGGTTTTCAAATTTACAAAGGTAGACCCGGATAATGTACTCGCTTGGCGGAGATAGCGTGTCGGGCTATTCTAAACTAAATTAAAGAAGGTATGAACTAAGAGGGCTGGGGCGATTTTATTTCCCTTTCCGAACAGTCTCTGGTAACTTAATCTTGACGACGAATCTTATGTAAACTATATAGGCAGGCCAACATTATATTGACAAAATAAATATATATACATATTTTCATCGGAACGAGCTTCCGTACTTAGTAACTACTTAAAGAGAAAGGTACAGACGTAATCCGTATGATTTAAAGGCTAAACATATCGAGGGTATAGCTATATTCAGGCGAAAGTCAAAAATCGTGCTATTAAAGGCTTATAAATTGGCACAAGACTGCTTAATCGCCTGACAGGTGATCCGACGATCGGATTGGACTACACAAACGCCAAATGGGCTTCCATAGAAAGGCTTATTTTGGAAGTCATACAGTATAATAAAGATATATATAGTTTTTTCGTTATTTGGGATAACACTTTCTTAGTTTGAACAAATTCTAGCTCAGACAATTTTGCCAGTTGAAACATATAAAGATATAAATTGTTAAATCGAAGGTTCGTTAAGTGGGCGATAGGACTATACAGCAAGGAATTGAGAAAAAAAACTATTTAGAAAGAAAAGGTTGATCGTAGTATGTACTATGGCTAGCTGTTCACATGGTTGACAGGACGTTTTATTTGTTACTTGCTCGCGATTCGTTTGATTCATTGATTGATTGGTGTTTTACGCGATGCTTTAGGGCATTTCACTTCTATGACGGCGATGTATTCCAACAAAAATTGACACTAACACAACAAAGATGTTTAGCATTTCCATAATGTTAGAAAGTTAATCTTCTTCCAGTGCTAAGTAAAGACAACATTGCTATTCCGCCAACAAACTATCGTTAGCCAGAGGGCACGGTTCTGCTGGAGAAGGCCAAGATCTCGTGTATGAAGAAATGTTTGACTTGATCCCCTTCTTCATACGCTATAAGCCTATAATGCAAATTGAAAAAACATAACAAAAAAGCAAAGCATTAAAGCAAACAGCCTACACGAGAAGAGGATATGGTTGTAACAAAGCACAAAGACCTTATTCTATATCCATACAGAAATATAATTTCACCTATCCATATTGCTGGCCTTAATAAACTTTTGGGAGACGAACACAGTACAAAGCCAAGTAAAAATGAAACCGGTGTGAAATAAATTTCCAGAAATTAGAAACTAAAAATTAGACCGAAGTATATCGGACCTCGCTTCTTTTCAACAGCTATATTAATTAAACCGGTTTCTCCACTTCCGCGTGTGGCATCATTGACTCGTACAGCTATACATCCCGAGAAGATGACCTGATGGATAGATCGGTTTTAATTAGTAGAGCACCCCCCCCCCCTCCCCCCCCACCCCCCAAAAAAACCCCAGAAACTTTTAAAATTTTCAAAAAATTGCCACTTTCAAAACGACACAAAAAGTTATTTCTTAAATTTTGATTCTGATATCGGTGATGCGAATTGAGACATCTACAAGACAACGTTTCTGTTTTGTGAATGAATATTTTTAATTTATGTTATAAATCACACATGAGAAGCTAGCCCAAGGCAACGGCTAATAGTACTCACATCCTTTTTTTAACGTGGATCGATATGAATTACATATGTTACATTTATTGTTATGTCATTTTCGACATGTAGGCCTACAGCTATTGCTCTTCACACATGATATTTAGCAGCTGTATCCTTAGTGATAAATAACCAACCTTGTACATTGCAACGAAATGAACAACACAAGGTCACCAGGTCAAAGCCGTATATGTATATCACTCCGCGTAACATACATACACAGGTATGTACGACTACTGAAAACTCTTGAGGCTCTCGATGGTGTGTATCGGCCTAGTCAACTTGACAAATGAATTATATTATCTATAGTATCCATCCTCTCTTTCGGTTCGCCTAAACAGAAACCAAAAAGAAAATAATTGTTAAATCTGACCTATAGAAAGATAAATGAAATTCTGGGAATAGAATGAAAAGAAGGGTTAAATGAATGAATGAATGAATGAATGAATGAATGAATGAATGAATGAATGAATGAATGAATGAATGAATGAATGAAT